>JXCR01008104.1:29149-40572 GCA_002079205.1 Phalaenopsis hybrid cultivar | reverse complement strand
CAAAAATCCTGAGGGAAGAGAGAAATTTGTTGCTGTGCAGAAGGCTTATGAGCGGTTGCAGGTATTCTTTCATTCTTGCATTTATAAAAAGCCATTTGACAATTAAGCTGGAATTTAACATAGAAAGCCATTGTTTGCTAATTTAACTGTATCCCTGGAATCAAATTTATGTAAGTAGTCTGAAAGAAAATTAAATATTTGTACATCAAATACTTTTATCCCTTGGAAGTGCAATGAAGCCAACCAGATTTTTGGATCATCATTTGCAGTCTTTTATCTCAAGTTGTTTGTCTTGTTTTTCAGCAATGCATTTGCTTTTCTTGCAGGATGTTTTTTCTATGTTTTTGAAGGAAAATGTTTTTACTGATCAGAACCATTCAAATTAATTTTTTTTTCTTTTTTTTTTGTTGTGAGCATATACAAGGTTTCAGCCCATAGGCCACAGCCATGCCTGTTATGAGGCTAATTTTATCAGGTTTTTTCATTGGATAAGAGGGTGGGCTTTCTTTTATGAATCCTAACTAATGTACTTATGAGTTATGCATCAAGAAATTTCTAAATTGAAGGGAAATTTATCTTCCTGTATTGAAGGGAAATTTATGTACAAAATCGATGATGCTATACTTTGATATCGCACGCACACATAGATGTAGAATTTTTAGATAGAAGTGGTGTGGATTTATTCGTAGCCACTAGTGGTATAGTTGTCGTGAATATGCTTATAGATTATAACCTGCGGCCCCACAGTTGCAAACTATCATTAACCTATCTAATGTATAAATTTAGTAGATATCCATGTAAGTTTGTGGATATGTGAATTTCATTTGAGTTTTTTCTACTTCAAAAACATTCATTCTACATCCTATTCTCTGTTTATTCTCATTTTATGCTTAGAACATACAGTGCATNCACTGCAATAACAGAGATGCTGAAGTTTGGCGGCTTGATTGAGGATATTGTTCACTGTACTGAACTGGAACTGGTTCCATTGGCTGTTGATGCCGCCCTTCAGACTGCAGCGCATGTTTCTGTGTCTGCTAAAATGCAGGATGCTTTGCTTAAAGCCGGAGTATTATGGTATGTTCGCTGTGTTGCAACTAAGTTTCTGATTATTTTTATTTCCCATTTATTACCTGGAGGGCCTGGATAAAATTATTGGCCATCTTAAATAGTTTGATTGAGACGTTGAACATTATGATACTGGAAGAAATTGCTGTTGCGTATGTGTCATATTAAATATCTGTTTTAAACTTTAAATTTGAAAACATTCTAGAAGTTGTCTACAAATATAAATGTTTATATGTTTGATTTAGTCTTAATTTGATTTCTGATTCTCTTGAACTGTTATTTAGGTTCATCTTATTTTAAGTTTCGGCGTTGGCAATTTATTCAAGGAAAATGAATATAATTAAGGGGGAAGCATCCATTGAATGTTCAAGTTCTTCTTTGTTTTAGGGACGTTAATTCTGTTTTGCTTNCACTGCAATAACAGAGATGCTGAAGTTTGGCGGCTTGATTGAGGATATTGTTCACTGTACTGAACTGGAACTTGTTCCATTGGCTGTTGATGCCGCCCTTCAGACTGCAGCGCATGTTTCCGTGTCTGCTAAAATGCAGGATGCTTTGCTTAAAGCTGGTGTATTATGGTATGTTCGCTGTGTTGCAACTAAGTTTCTGGTTATTTTTATTTCCCATTTATTACCTGGAGGGCCTGGATGAAATTATTGACCATCTTAAATAGTTTGATTGAGACTTTGAACATTATGATACTGGAAGAAATTGCTGTTGCTTATGTGTCATATAAAATATCTGTTTTAAACTTTAAATTTGAAAACATTCTAGAAGTTGTCTACAAATATAAATGTTTATATGTTTGATTTAGTCTTAATTTGATTTCTGATTCTCTTGGACTGTTATTTAGGTTCATCTTATTTTAAGTTTCAGCGTTGGCAATTTATTCAAGGAAAATGAATATAATTAATGGGGAAGCATCCATTGAATGTTTAAGTTCTTCTTTGTTTTAGGGGCANGGCAAAGAGAAGTGTACTAGGTGGACTTCTTCCTGAGTCGTTGTTGTATGTTCTGGAGCGTAGCGGACCTGCAGCTTTTGCTGCAGCAATGGTATCTGATTCTGATACCCCGGAGATTATCTGGACGCATAAGATGAGGGCAGAACATCTTATTCGTCAGGTATTGCATTGTCTTTTGGATCTTGCTGCTTAGTTTGTAATTTGGATATTTTTTATATAACAACACTCTGCATCTGATCTGTTCGGATTTTTCTCTGCCAGGTTTTGCAGCATCTGGGAGATTTTCCGCAAAAATTATCACAGCACTGCCATTCACTGTATGACTATGCACCCATGCCTCCAGTAACATATCCAGAGCTGAAGGATGAGATGTGGTGTCATCGTTATTACCTCCGGAATTTATGTGATGAGATAAGGTTTCCAAATTGGCCTATTGTTGAACATGTAGAATTTTTACAGTCATTGTTGGCAATGTGGCGTGACGAATTAACTCGTCGGCCTATGGATCTTTCTGAGGAAGAAGCATGCAAGATACTGGAGATATCTTTGGATGACATTACTGTTGCTGATGATGGCTGTAGTAAGCCAGCTAGAGAGATGAAGGAAGACAACTATAGCCCAAGCAAGCAGGTTGAAAACATTGATGAAGAAAAGCTTAAGCGTCAGTATAAAAAATTGGCTATAAAATATCACCCCGACAAAAATCCTGAGGGAAGAGAGAAATTTGTTGCTGTGCAGAAGGCTTATGAGCGGTTGCAGGTATTCTTTCATTCTTGCATTTATAAAAAGCCATTTGACAATTAAGCTGGAATTTAACATAGAAAGCCATTGTTTGCTAATTTAACTGTATCCCTGGAATCAAATTTATGTAAGTAGTCTGAAAGAAAATTAAATATTTGTACATCAAATACTTTTATCCCTTGGAAGTGCAATGAAGCCAACCAGATTTTTGGATCATCATTTGCAGTCTTTTATCTCAAGTTGTTTGTCTTGTTTTTCAGCAATGCATTTGCTTTTCTTGCAGGATGTTTTTTCTATGTTTTTGAAGGAAAATGTTTTTACTGATCAGAACCATTCAAATTAATTTTTTTTTCTTTTTTTTTTGTTGTGAGCATATACAAGGTTTCAGCCCATAGGCCACAGCCATGCCTGTTATGAGGCTAATTTTATCAGGTTTTTTCATTGGATAAGAGGGTGGGCTTTCTTTTATGAATCCTAACTAATGTACTTATGAGTTATGCATCAAGAAATTTCTAAATTGAAGGGAAATTTATCTTCCTGTATTGAAGGGAAATTTATGTACAAAATCGATGATGCTATACTTTGATATCGCACGCACACATAGATGTAGAATTTTTAGATAGAAGTGGTGTGGATTTATTCGTAGCCACTAGTGGTATAGTTGTCGTGAATATGCTTATAGATTATAACCTGCGGCCCCACAGTTGCAAACTATCATTAACCTATCTAATGTATAAATTTAGTAGATATCCATGTAAGTTTGTGGATATGTGAATTTCATTTGAGTTTTTTCTACTTCAAAAACATTCATTCTACATCCTATTCTCTGTTTATTCTCATTTTATGCTTAGAACATACAGTGCATTGGATTGTGCAAGAACCTCAATAAACGATATGATAATCCACTACTGCTCTATTTTCTACAAATGTAGATTAGATTTTTAAGAAAGGACGAATCTAATTATTTGAGAGGAATGCAAGCTTTTTGTTTTATACAAAAACCTTCACATAACTGAAACCTAAGTCTATAAACCTGATGCCTTTAGCAATGGTGAGGAGAGAGAGAGGGGCTGCCAGTAATACAGGAGAACAACTATTTTCTCTTATAGGTTCATGGTGAATGATTGGGTGATGAACTTATATTTTGTCACATTGGTTGATTGGCCATGTGCATTTATCACTTAATGGTCCTTACAATTTTTTCACCGAATGAATCATTATCGTACTGACAGTGACCATTATGAAATAGCTACATTTTTTTGTCCTTCGCTTTGCACTGCTTGTGAGCTTGATTTATAAATTAGGCAAGCAATCTTTATCATGGAATATTTTCAAAACAAGCCAGTTAAATTTAGTAGTAATTTTTTTATCTCCTTACATTTTGCCATCATAAATGCATATACTCACATCTCTACTACAATCTATCGATTGTTGTATTTTTGTACATTTGCCTATGCATGTGGCTGTGCTGGTTTGTGTAAAGAGTGGTAAAAAATGAATGATACTAAAAGATTGTGCCAAAGAAAGACTAGCAATTGTTTATGCTACATCATGTCAACTCTATTTATCGATTGCTTTTATTATTCCGCCAAGCTTGTATACTTCATTTGTGCATCACATTTTGTGCGTGCAGGCGACAATGCAAGGACTTCAAGGTCCACAAGTTTGGAGGTTGCTGCTTTTGCTGAAAGGACAATGTATTTTATATAGACGTTATGGTGATGTCTTGGAACCTTTCAAATATGCTGGCTATCCTATGTTGCTTAATGCGGTAACTGTGGATGAAAGTGACAACAATTTCCTTTCATCTGAAAGAGCATCTCTTCTAATTGCCGCATCTGAACTAATTTGGCTAACGTAATGAAATTGATTCTCAGTATAGTATTTTCGTATGGTCTGTATTTTAGTATTAAAGGTACAGAGCGGTCATTGTTGAATCTTACTGTTCATTCTCAGGTGCGTTTCTTCTTCCTTGAATGGTAAGGAACTTATCAGGGATGGTGGCATATCTTTGCTTGCAGCACTACTTTCTCGCTGTATGGGTGTAGTACAGCCAACAACTCCTCCAAATGAACCTGCAACAATCATTGTCACAAATGTGATGCGTACTTTTTCAGCATTAAGTCAATTTGACACTGCAATAACAGAGATGCTGAAGTTTGGCGGCTTGATTGAGGATATTGTTCACTGTACTGAACTGGAACTGGTTCCATTGGCTGTTGATGCCGCCCTTCAGACTGCAGCGCATGTTTCTGTGTCTGCTAAAATGCAGGATGCTTTGCTTAAAGCCGGAGTATTATGGTATGTTCGCTGTGTTGCAACTAAGTTTCTGATTATTTTTATTTCCCATTTATTACCTGGTGGGCCTGGATAAAATTATTGGCCATCTTAAATAGTTTGATTGAGACGTTGAACATTATGATACTGGAAGAAATTGCTGTTGCGTATGTGTCATATTAAATATCTGTTTTAAACTTTAAATTTGAAAACATTCTAGAAGTTGTCTACAAATATAAATGTTTATATGTTTGATTTAGTCTTAATTTGATTTCTGATTCTCTTGAACTGTTATTTAGGTTCATCTTATTTTAAGTTTCGGCGTTGGCAATTTATTCAAGGAAAATGAATATAATTAAGGGGGAAGCATCCATTGAATGTTCAAGTTCTTCTTTGTTTTAGGGACGTTAATTCTGTTTTGCTTATGTTTTGATTTTCATTTATTTCTTAAATGATAAAAAAATATTTTCCAGGTATCTATTGCCTCTGTTACTGCAGTTTGATTCTACAGCAGAGGAAAATGATTCGGGTGAAGCACATGGTGTTGGGGCTAGTGTGCAGAAAGCTAAAAATCTCCATGCTGTCCGTGCCGTCCAGGCTCTTTCAAGGCTATGTGGTTATGGTGGTGATGGGGTGCCAATTCCATATAATCATTCAGCTGATAATGCACTCAGGGCATTGCTAACTCCTAAACTTGCTAGCATGCTAAAAGCTCAAGAGCCAAAGGACCTTCTATCAAATCTGAATTCTAACCTGGAGTCTCCTGAGGTGAAACCAAGTACTGTTATCATATATAGTGGTTTGGAATGTTGAAGTTATGACAATGTTCATGTTTTCTATTGACTTTTTCAGACGGGTTCTTTCATTTTATTGTCACCTATATAGGAATATAGTTTTTATAGATTGTGAACTTATAGTTGCAATTATGTGGCTGATATTCGAAGAAATTTTCAACCCTACATAGCATGCGGTGCAAATGCTTTGAAAATAAGATACCAGAGTTAACCCAAACTGCAGTAGGAAAAGCAAATATTATTACCGGAAATAAATAAACAGTTACACTTAAACACGCTTGAAAGGGAACTTACAACAAACATGACACAAACTTACGCTAGGGCTCGAAACATGGGTGGTGGAGGTCGGTTAGGTGGTCAGGGAATGTAGGTAGGTTTGGAAATGGTTTGGGTGATTGGGACAACGAAAGGAGGGCCTGGAATTGTGTTGGCGGTGAAGCAGAGGGCTGGGACTGCGAGAGTAGCAAGTGGGGTGGCAAACGGTGTGGCGAGGTGTGGTGGGAAAGGCTGGAACAGCTAGAAGACTGCAAGAAAACAGCAGGTTTGTTGTTTTCCGGATGACCGCAATGAAGGGATGAAGCAAGGGACTTCGGGACAGCAAGGGCCGACTACAGTGAAAAACAGCAAACGAGTGTTGTTCGGGGCGGCTGCAGCGAGAGAGGATGGTCGAGAGTGTTGCGGGGAAGATGCAGAAGGGAATAAGGATGATAATCACAACCTCGGAGAGAGATACAGTTGGAGCACTGCCCAATCCCTTGGATACAACCCTCGAAGGGAGACGAATGGACGCCGGTGGATGTCCGAAACAAAACACGCAAAAAACTAAATATTAGGAATACCCATGATCAAAATACTGTGGAACATCCATGAATACTCAAATCTTCTAAAAGTATGGATTTTTTGAATGTCTGAAGTTATTTTGAAGAATTTTTCAGTACTAACTATATATTTTCGAATGGTACAAGAAACATAAATTGAAATTAGGTGGTAACTGATGTGTCATCAATTAATTTTTATCATTAAGGATGAACCTCGATGCTTTTTAGTAAGAAATTTTCTAAACTCAAATTCGTGTACTTCCAAGCTTCGATTGCAACAAGTTTATGGGCAAATTGATTGTCTTGATAAAACAAATCCATCGATACCAAAATGGGTTCAATCCGAGCCTACTCAAGCTCAGATCAAACCATTGAAGCACAATTGGAGGTTTTAGATTGTCAATTGAATAGTAAAAAAAAACTCCAAATGTTCATATTTATTGTCAAATTCAATAGAAGGAATTATATGAATTATTATAAAACAATTGGATTTTTCGATAGCATGGAATTTGAATTTGCCTCTGCCTTGGTACATTTTCCTAAACCTACATTTGAACAAGGGTTGTTTCTTAAATTTGAATTGAGTTTGAAACTGAATTCTAACCTTTATTAGGAGCTGAACTTGCAGTTCAAATTTTTTTAAACCTAAAATGGAGTTTGAATAATATAAATTGCTGATAAAAATGATTTTATTCTGAACTATAAGACTAAATCCTAAGTGAAACTGTTGAATTTGAACGGTTATTTATAATAAAAATTGTNAACTTGCAGTTCAAATTTTTTTAAACCTAAAATGGAGTTTGAATAATATAAATTGCTGATAAAAATGATTTTGTTCTGAAATATAAGACTAAATCTTAAGTGAAACTGTTGAATTTGAACGGTTATTTATAATAAAAGTTGAGTTCATTTTTTTCTGATGACTTCAAATTTCTCATAAAAACTCTTAAAAGTATGAACTTGGGCTAGTAAAAGATTTTGAATCCATTTCTAAATATGTATTGAACAAATCACGCTTTGGTATACAGATTCAAATCCTTGTTGAATTGCAGAATGGACATGTCTGTATGTGGTCTTAAGTTTATTCAGATAATTACAATTTTTATTATTTTGGATTCTCTTATGAAGAGGAAAACCTTTCTGTTTGGTGTGTTGTAGGCAAGTTGAACTCCATTATTACTTAATNTTGCAATTATGTGGCTGATATTCGAAGAAATTTTCAACCCTACATAGCATGCGGTGCAAATGCTTTGAAAATAAGATACCAGAGTTAACCCAAACTGCAGTAGGAAAAGCAAATATTATTACCGGAAATAAATAAACAGTTACACTTAAACACGCTTGAAAGGGAACTTACAACAAACATGACACAAACTTACGCTAGGGCTCGAAACATGGGTGGTGGAGGTCGGTTAGGTGGTCAGGGAATGTAGGTAGGTTTGGAAATGGTTTGGGTGATTGGGACAACGAAAGGAGGGCCTGGAATTGTGTTGGCGGTGAAGCAGAGGGCTGGGACTGCGAGAGTAGCAAGTGGGGTGGCAAACGGTGTGGCGAGGTGTGGTGGGAAAGGCTTCAACAGCTAGAAGACTGCAAGAAAACAGCAGGTTTGTTGTTTTCCGGATGACCGCAATGAAGGGATGAAGCAAGGGACTTCGGGACAGCAAGGGCCGACTACAGTGAAAAACAGCAAACGAGTGTTGTTCGGGGCGGCTGCAGCGAGANTTGCAATCATGTGGCTGATATTCGAAGAAATTTTCAACCCTACATAGCATGCGGTGCAAATGCTTTGAAAATCAGATACCAGAGTTAACCCAAACTACAGTATGAAAAGCAAATATTATTACCGGAAATAAATAGGCAGTTACACTTAAACATACTTGAAAGGGAACTTACAACAAACATGACACAAACTCACACTAGGGCTCGATACATGGATGGTGGAGGTCGGTTAGGTGGTCAGGGAATGTAGGTAGGTTTGGAAATAGTTTGGGTGATTGGGACAACAAAAGAAGGGCCTGGAATTGTGTTGGCGGAGAAGCAGCGGGCTGGGACTGCGAGGGTAGCAAGTGGGGTGGCAAACGGTGTGGCGAGGTGTGGTGGGAAAGGCTGGAACAGCTAGAAGACTACAAGAAAACAGCAGGTTTGTTGTTTTCCGAATGACCGCAATGAAAGGATGAAGCAAGGGACTTCGGGCAGCAAGGGCCGGCTGCCTAGGGTGGTGGCAGCGAGCAAGAAGGGCTGAAATGAGAAGATTACAGTGAAAAACAGCAAACGAGTGCTGTTCGTGGCGGTTGCAGCGAGTGAGGATGGTCGAGAGTGTTGCGGGGAAGATGCAGAAGGGAATAAGGATGATAATCACAACCTCGGAGGGAGATACAGTTGGAGCACTGCCCAATCCCTTGGATACAGCCCTCGAAGGGAGACGAATGGACGCCGGTGGATGTCCGAAACAAAACACGCAAAAAACTAACTCTAAAATATCAGGACCACCCATGATCAAAATACTGTGGAACATTCATGAATACTCAACTCTTCTAAAAGTATGGATTTTTTGAATGTCTGAAGTTATTTTGAAGAATTTTTCAGTACTAACTATATATTTTCGAACGGAACAAGAAACATAAATTGAAATTAGGTGGTAACTGATGTGTCATCAATTAATTTTTATCATCAAGGATGAACCTCGATGCTTTTTAGTAAGAAATTTTCTAAACTCAAATTCTTGTACTTCCAAGTTTCGATTCCAACAAGTTTATGGGCAAATTGATTGTCTTGATAAAACAAATCCATCGATACCAAAATTGGTTCAATCCGGNCGAGAGAGGATGGTCGAGAGTGTTGCGGGGAAGATGCAGAAGGGAATAAGGATGATAATCACAACCTCGGAGAGAGATACAGTTGGAGCACTGCCCAATCCCTTGGATACAACCCTCGAAGGGAGACGAATGGACGCCGGTGGATGTCCGAAACAAAACACGCAAAAAACTAAATATTAGGAATACCCATGATCAAAATACTGTGGAACATCCATGAATACTCAAATCTTCTAAAAGTATGGATTTTTTGAATGTCTGAAGTTATTTTGAAGAATTTTTCAGTACTAACTATATATTTTCGAACGGTACAAGAAACATAAATTGAAATTAGGTGGTAACTGATGTGTCATCAATTAATTTTTATCATTAAGGATGAACCTCGATGCTTTTTAGTAAGAAATTTTCTAAACTCAAATTCGTGTACTTCCAAGCTTCGATTGCAACAAGTTTATGGGCAAATTGATTGTCTTGATAAAACAAATCCATCGATACCAAAATGGGTTCAATCCGAGCCTACTCAAGCTCAGATCAAACCATTGAAGCACAATTGGAGGTTTTAGATTGTCAATTGAATAGTCAAAAAAAACTCCAAATGTNCAAGGATGAACCTCGATGCTTTTTAGTAAGAAATTTTCTAAACTCAAATTCGTGTACTTCCAAGCTTCGATTCCAACAAGTTTATGGGCAAATTGATTGTCTTGATCAAACAAATCCATTGATACCAAAATTGGTTCAATCCGGGCCTGCTCAAGCTCAGATCAAACCATTGAAGCACAATTGGAGGTTTTAGATTGTCAATTGAATAGTACAAAAAACTCCAAATGCTCATATTTATTGTCAAATTCAATAGAAGGAATTATATGAATAATTATAAAACAATTGGATTTTTCGATAGCATGGAATTTGAATTTGCCACTGCCTTGGTACATTTTCCTAAACCTACATTTGAACAAGGGTTGTTTCTTAAATTTGAATTGAGTTTGAAACTGAATTCTAACCTTTATTAGGAGCTGAACTTACAGTTCAATTTTTTTTAAACTTGAAATGGAGTTTGAATAGTATAAATTGCTGATAAAAATGATTTTATTCTGAACTATAAGACTAAATCCTAAGTGAGACTGTTGAATTTGAACGGTTATTTATAATAAAAATTGAGTTCATTTTTTTCTGATGACTTCAAATTTCTCATAAAAACTCTTAAAAGTATGAACTTGGGCTTGTAAAAGATTTTGAATCCATTTCTAAATATCTATTGAACAAATCACGCTTTGGTATACAGATTCAAATCCTTGTTGAATTGCAGAATTGACCATGTCTGTATGTGGTCTTAAGTTTATTCAGATAATTACAATTTTTATTATTTTGGATTCTCTTATGAAGAGGAAAACCTTTCTGTTTGGTGTGTTGTAGGCAAGTTGAACTCCATTATTACTTAATTTTTTTTTCTTTTGTGATTTGTCACTTTTCATTCTGTCTACAGATTATTTGGAACTCTTTGACTCGGGCAGAGCTTCTTAAATTTGTAGATGATCAGCGTGCCAATCAAGGCCCTGATGGTTCCTATGATATGACTGAATCATATTCCTTTTCTTATCAAGCACTTTCTAAAGAGCTACGTGTTGGTAACGTGTATCTGAGGGTGTATAATAATCAACCAGATTATGAGATAAGTGATGCAGAGACCTTCTGTGTCGCTCTTCTTGAATTTGTATCAGATCTGGTGCATAAATTGAGTCATTTGAACTCTTATGTCCAAACTAGGGCTGATCCTAATAATGCTCTTAATGAGCCATCAAATGTTCAGGATAGACAAAACAATGTGGAAGCTTCTGATGATGGCTTTCTATCCTCCAGAATAGAAGAGAAAAACAAGGAAGAAGATGAACCAGTGAAGAATCTTAAAGTTGGATTGATTGCTCTTCAGGTATATCAATTTTATGGAAGTTC
>JXCR01008104.1:5889-27832 GCA_002079205.1 Phalaenopsis hybrid cultivar | reverse complement strand
GTCACTAGTGTAGTCCGCTACTTTTCATAAATCATAAACTTGTACTCATAGTTTGTGTGATACTTTTTCATCAAGTTTTGTTTCTTTATACATCATTTGAAGCTTTAACAGTGAAATATACTTTTTATGAACAATAATCCCTTCCACCCCTCTCATTTTTCCAAAAGCTTTTGAGTTATTCTTAAGTGGACCTCACCTCGAAGTGATGAGTGTCATTCTGGTGTTTGCATCATTGAGTATAGCAGAAATGAAAGCAAGAAGGAGATTGATGTCGATCTTCTGAAGTCCTTTTTTAGACTGTATTAGAGATTCCTTTGCTAGATGTTGGAAATCTTTGTGTTTGTACTTGGCTGAAGATTTTAGCAAATAAATGATAAATTCAAATTTAATTAGTTTTACTTGTAGAATCTTTCAAATGTTAAAGAAAGGACTGTACTTAACCTAATTGTCGAATTGTCAACCATAGGAGTGAATATGATGGGCCATAAGTATCTGCAAGAAATCAAGAACGAAAAAAAAAAGGAATTAAGGTTTATGTGGTTAGAGGAGATCCGCATATGTTGATGATCTCACAGTGATAAACATCAAGAGAGTATACATGGAAGATTTTTGTAGATATTGGAAGATGAGTAAAGCTTACCACTTTGGTGGAGGAAAACAAATTTCTTTGTTGTTACTTCTACGAATCAAGAAGAAAAGATTTAACCTCTTTTTATCATTGGTGAGAAAACAAGCATTCTGGTTACCTGTCTTAAGGTTTCCAAGCGCTACTCAAGAAGTTTCCTGTTTCGCAACATGCCTGAGCCTATTTCTACATTCTTTTGGTTCACCTGAAATTTCCACCCTCAATTGAAATTTTTTTTTTTGTTCTTTTTCTTTTGCATTGAATTGTACTTTTGAATGGGAAACAAGAGGGAGGTCACTAAAGGTGATGTAATATATGAGAGAATATATAAACATTGAAGCTCTCTTAACCCCATTTGAAGGAAATAAGGTCTCAAATATCTCACATATGAATGCAAGATTCTTATATATCAATCCCTCCTGAAGAAATTCAAATCAAATCTCAATCAAAGATTGTTCAATAATGTGAAAAATATTTGATTTATGTGTAGTTATCCGTTTTAGGAACAAATTTAATTCTCCATATGCATCTAAAAGGCATTTAGGACATGCCTATGAATGCATGACGCATTCATAGGCATTGTTTAACCTGATTTTCTTATGCTAGTTTGGTTTACATTGTTTAACCTGATGTCAAGATTGCTCACTTTGCAATTAATTTTTAATTCAATTATTTTGGTTCAAGTGCTCCCTATAGGTTGGGTTTTTTGTTTGTGGTCATATATGAGCTCATAACTATTTGTGAGTACGTACTGTCAAGATTTTTGAGATAAGGGAATTTGCATTATTTTCTTTTTAACAGTGATGTTTGAAATTTAGATCATATTTTGTCTTGAATTTTAGTGAAATTGAACTAGGATGATTTTGTTTAGATCATATTCACCAATCTGGCGATGAAAATTTTATAGATGGAAGAGGTTTAGAAGATCCGGCAGAGTATTAGTAGTGTTGGACCCTTTAGTGAACATCTTGTTAGCAAGTGGTTGGTGGAGGGGATTTAATTTGATGGGAGGGATATTATTTGGTTTGGTGTTTTTGGAATAATAGTGAAAACTATGTGGGAGGTGGTTGACGAGGAATTCAAAACGCTCAAGGACAGATTAGTAATTCCTCCTCCTTTCATGTTTGGAAGATTCTAAAAATATCACCTTATATGAGAAAGATTTTATATTTCAAATAAAGGTTGATTTTGGACAACTAATTCAAATTTTTATTTTATTTTTTTATTATTTTTCCTTATGCCTCCTATTTAATTTTTTAAATATAACCAAGGATTGATTTTGATCTTTTAGCTCTAATGTTGCCGCTGGCATCCACACATTTATGAGTATAAAAGGAGAAAAATNACTGTTATTTAGGTTCATCTTATTTTAAGTTTCAGCGTTGGCAATTTATTCAAGGAAAATGAATATAATTAAGGGGGAAGCATCCATTGAATGTTTAAGTTCTTCTTTGTTTTAGGGGCGTTAATTCCGTTTTGCTCATGTTTTGATTTTCATTTATTTCTTAAATGATAAAAAAATATTTTCCAGGTATCTATTGCCTCTGTTACTGCAGTTTGATTCTACAGCAGAGGAAAATGATTCGGGTGAAGCACATGGTGTTGGGGCTAGTGTGCAGAAAGCTAAAAATCTCCATGCTGTCCGTGCCGTCCAGGCTCTTTCAAGGCTATGTGGTTATGGTGGTGATGGGGTGCCAATTCCATATAATCATTCAGCTGATAATGCACTCAGGGCATTGCTAACTCCTAAACTTGCTAGCATGCTAAAAGCTCAAGAGCCAAAGGACCTTCTATCAAATCTGAATTCTAACCTGGAGTCTCCTGAGGTGAAACCAAGTACTGTTATCATATATAGTGGTTTGGAATGTTGAAGTTATGACAATGTTCATGTTTTCTATTGACTTTTTCAGATGGGTTCTTTCATTTTATTGTCACCTATATAGGAATATAGTTTTTATAGATTGTGAACTTATAGTTGCAATTATGTGGCTGATATTCGAAGAAATTTTCAACCCTACATAGCATGCGGTGCAAATGCTTTGAAAATAAGATACCAGAGTTAACCCAAACTGCAGTAGGAAAAGCAAATATTATTACCGGAAATAAATAGGCAGTTACATATAAACACACTTGAAAGGGAACTTACAACAAACATGACACAAACTCACGCTAGGGCTCGATACATGGGTGGTGGAGGTCGGTTAGGTGGTCAGGGAATGTAGGTAGGTTTGGAAATGGTTTGGGTTATTGGGACAACAAAAGGAGGGCATGGAATTGTGTTGGCGGTGAAGCAGAGGGCTGGGCCTGCGAGGGTAGCAAGTGGGGTGGCAAACGGTGTGGCGAGGTGTGGTGGGAAAGGCTTCAACAGCTAGAAGACTGCAAGAAAACAGCAGGTTTGTTGTTTTCCGGATGACCGCAATGAAGGGATGAAGCAAGGACTTCGGGACAGCAAGGGCCGGCTGCCTAGGGTGCTGGCAGCGAGCAAGAAGGGCTGAAATGAGAAGATTACAGTGAAAAACAGCAAAAGAGTGCTGTTCAGGGTGGCTGCAGCGAGAGAGGATGGTCGAGAGTGTTGCGGGGAGGATGCAGAAGGGAATAAGGATGATAATCACAACCTCGGAGAGAGATATGGTTGGAGCACTGCCCAATCCCTTGGATACAACCCTCGAAGGGAGACGAATGGACGCCGGTGGATGTCGGAAACAAAACACGCAAAAAACTAACTCTAAAATATCAGGAACACCCATGATCAAAATACTGTGGAACATCCATGAATACTCAAATCTTCTAAAAGTATGGATTTTTTGAATGTCTGAAGTTATTTTGAAGAATTTTTCAGTACTAACTATATATTTTCGAACGGTACAAGAAACATAAATTGAAATTAGGTGGTAACTGATGTGTCATCAATTAATTTTTATCATCAAGGATGAACCTCGATGCTTTTTAGTAAGAAATTTTCTAAACTCAAATTCGTGTACTTCCAAGCTTCGATTCCAACAAGTTTATGGGCAAATTGATTGTCTTGATAAAACAAATCCATCGATACCAAAATTGGTTCAATCCGGGCCTGCTCAAGCTCAGATCAAACCATTGAAGCACAATTGGAGGTTTTAGATTGTCAATTGAATAGTCCAAAAAACTCCAAATGCTCATATTTATTGTCAAATTCAATAGAAGGAATTATATGAATAATTATAAAACAATTGGATTTTTCGATAGCATGGAATTTGAATTTGCCACTGCCTTGGTACATTTTCCTAAACCTACATTTGAACAAGGGTTGTTTCTTAAATTTGAATTGAGTTTGAAACTGAATTCTAACCTTTATTAGGAGCTGAACTTGCAGTTCAAATTTTTTTAAACCTAAAATGGAGTTTGAATAATATAAATTGCTGATAAAAATGATTTTGTTCTGAAATATAAGACTAAATCTTAAGTGAAACTGTTGAATTTGAACGGTTATTTATAATAAAAGTTGAGTTCATTTTTTTCTGATGACTTCAAATTTCTCATAAAAACTCTTAAAAGTATGAACTTGGGCTAGTAAAAGATTTTGAATCCATTTCTAAATATGTATTGAACAAATCACGCTTTGGTATACAGATTCAAATCCTTGTTGAATTGCAGAATGGACATGTCTGTATGTGGTCTTAAGTTTATTCAGATAATTACAATTTTTATTATTTTAGATTCTCTTATGAAGAGGAAAACCTTTCTGTTTGGTGTGTTGTAGGCAAGTTGAACTCCATTATTACTTAATTTTTTTTTTCTTTTGTGATTTGTCACTTTTCATTCTGTCTACAGATTATTTGGAACTCTTTGACTCGGGCAGAGCTTCTTAAATTTGTAGATGATCAGCGTGCCAATCAAGGCCCTGATGGTTCCTATGATATGACTGAATCATATTCCTTTTCTTATCAAGCACTTTCTAAAGAGCTACGTGTTGGTAACGTGTATCTGAGGGTGTATAATAATCAACCAGATTATGAGATAAGTGATGCAGAGACCTTCTGTGTCGCTCTTCTTGAATTTGTATCAGATCTGGTGCATAAATTGAGTCATTTGAACTCTTATGTCCAAACTAGGGCTGATCCTAATAATGCTCTTAATGAGCCATCAAATGTTCAGGATAGACAAAACAATGTGGAAGCTTCTGATGATGGCTTTCTATCCTCCAGAATAGAAGAGAAAAACAAGGAAGAAGATGAACCAGTGAAGAATCTTAAAGTTGGATTGATTGCTCTTCAGGTATATCAATTTTATGGAAGTTCGTGTGATGATTTTCTTGTTAATTATTGTTTTTTTTTTAACTTTTTCATGCAGAACCTGTTGACACGCAATCCAAGCCTAGCTGCTATTTTTTCAATGAAGGAACGACTTGCACCTCTTTTTGAGTGTCTTACTGTTGGTTTTCCTGCTGGGAACAGTATACCTCAAATTTGTCTTGCTGTACTTTCGCTGTTAACGGCATATGCTCCTTGCTTGGAGGCTATGGTTGCAGAGAGGGAAAGCCTTATCCTTCTTTTGCAATTGCTCCACAGCAGTCCTGCGTGTAGAGACGGAGCTCTGGCTGTACTTTATTCTTTAGCAAGCACCCCGCAGCTGGCTTGGGCTGCAGCTAAACATGGTGGAGTGGTCTATTTTCTGGAACTTATTTTACCATTACAAGGTAAATTAATCCTACTCAACTCTACTTTGCTTGCAAGCCAATTCCCGTGAGACTACTCATGGAATTCCATCACACTGATATTTTATCATATTTTTTTTTTATTAATTAGATAGAGTCCTATGTTTTCTAGATGCAGGGTGATTTTTCTGACCTTTTCATGCCAGTCTTTATGGGTTGACACTATTCATTTTTTTGGTTATTTAGTAGCCTGGTTGGACGAATATTCAAAAGCTGATTAATATGCAGTACTTTTGAGCTCCATGCAAAACTGTATAGTTAATGATAAAATATTCAGCCTCTTTGCCATACCCACAACGCCACCACCAACCCGTTGAAATAACACATAATTTGTACCTTTGCAGAAGAAATTCCTTTGTCACAGAGAGCGGCGGCTGCTTCACTGTTGGGAAAGCTGATTGGACAGCCAATGCATGGACCTAGGGTGGCCATAACTTTAGCAAGGTTTCTACCAGATGGCTTGGTTTCGGTCATTAGAGATGGACCTGGTGAGTCTGTGATTGCCGCGCTCGAACAGACAACTGAAACTCCTGAACTTGTTTGGACACCTGCAATGGCTGCTTCTCTTTCGGCACAGTTGTCAACAATGGCAACTGATCTTTACAGAGAACAAATGAAAGGCAGTTCTGTTGACTGGGACATAACCGAGCAATCATCCGGTCCACATGTTATGAAAGATGAGCCACAGGTAGATATTATTTTATATGTGCTTCTTATCACTGTTGAGAAAAATATTAAATTTCTTGGTAGTTTATGACATGTACTGTAATGCAGGTTGGAGGCATTTACGTCAGACTATTCTTGAAAGATCCTAAGTTTCCCTTGAGAAATCCTAAACGATTTCTGGAAGGACTTTTGGATCAATATGTTTCATCAATTGCTGCTACACATTATGAAACACAAGCTGTTGATCCTGCGCTTCCTTTGCTTCTGTCTTCTGCATTGGTGTCCCTGATACGGGTTCATCCCACCCTAGCAGATCACGTTGGTTATCTTGGTTATGTTCCAAAACTTGTTACTGCTATGGCCTATGAAGGAAGGCGAGAAGCGATGACATCTGTGGAAGGGAAAACTGGAAGTGAAGATGGATCATCAGAGGCTGGTGAAGAGACTGCACAAGGACGTGTGCGTCGAAGTTGTTTGCTTGTGCTGCATCATCTGGCTAATAGCACAACCTGTGCTGAAGCTATGGCAGCGACAAGTGCAGGAACTCCCCAGGTATTAATAATGTGCAAAACAGATGCCCTCTAATTTGGTCTGTTAGTTCATGCCGTGGTTCACTGAATTTTTAATCTTTGTTCTGCAAACTGCATGCCATTCAAGTTAATAGAAATGTTTCTTTTGAAATACCATTTACCAATTTGTCATCCAATTTACTGAATTTAAATACTGAGCATCTCTGTGCACTTGTAATTCAGCAAGACTTTTTCCTCTGACAATGAGTTATTTTTCTTCATTGTTTTCAGGTCGTACCTTTACTCATGAAGGCAATAGGGTGGCAAGGCGGTAGTATACTTGCATTAGAGACTCTAAAACGTGTTGTTGTTGCTGGAAATCGAGCAAGAGATGCATTAGTTGCTCAAGGGTTGAAGTATGTTTCTACTTGAATTTTATTATTAGCGTTGCATTTTCTTTTTATTTGAAGTACCATTATTTATTCAAATGTTTTCAATATAAACTGGTAGATACCAATTGCATCAGAAGAGTACCAGTTCAACTAATTCTTTTCTTCAGTTTATGTGGTCGTCAAACTGGATGCTGTTTGATTGCTTGAATATTGTAGGGTTGTTCCTTGGTGGGAGATGACAATTACTTACGATTAATCTTTTCTTTTTTCCTCTCATCTGGATATCTTTAACATATCAAATGCAATGCATTTACTGTTATGTCATTTTATTAGAATATTGTCCTTTTGAATTAACATTTTTTGNTTATTGTCACCTATATAGGAATATAGTTTTTATAGATTGTGAACTTATAGTTGCAATTATGTGGCTGATATTGGAAGAAATTTTCAACCCTACATAGCATGCAGTGCAAATGCTTTGAAAATCAGATACCAGAGTTAACCCAAACTGCAGTAGGAAAAGCAAATATTATTACCGGAAATAAATAGGCAGTTACATATAAACACACTTGAAAGGGAACTTACAACAAACATGACACAAACTCACGCTAGGGCTCGATACATGGGTGGTGGAGGTCGGTTAGGTGGTCAGGGAATGTAGGTAGGTTTGGAAATGGTTTGGGTTATTGGGACAACAAAAGGAGGGCATGGAATTGTGTTGGCGGTGAAGCAGAGGGCTGGGCCTGCGAGGGTAGCAAGTGGGGTGGCAAACGGTGTGGCGAGGTGTGGTGGGAAAGGCTTCAACAGCTAGAAGACTGCAAGAAAACAGCAGGTTTGTTGTTTTCCGGATGACCGCAATGAAGGGATGAAGCAAGGACTTCGGGACAGCAAGGGCCGGCTGCCTAGGGTGCTGGCAGCGAGCAAGAAGGGCTGAAATGAGAAGATTACAGTGAAAAACAGCAAAAGAGTGCTGTTCAGGGTGGCTGCAGCGAGAGAGGATGGTCGAGAGTGTTGCGGGGAGGATGCAGAAGGGAATAAGGATGATAATCACAACCTCGGAGAGAGATATGGTTGGAGCACTGCCCAATCCCTTGGATACAACCCTCGAAGGGAGACGAATGGACGCCGGTGGATGTCGGAAACAAAACACGCAAAAAACTAACTCTAAAATATCAGGAACACCCATGATCAAAATACTGTGGAACATCCATGAATACTCAAATCTTCTAAAAGTATGGATTTTTTGAATGTCTGAAGTTATTTTGAAGAATTTTTCAGTACTAACTATATATTTTCGAACGGAACAAGAAACATAAATTGAAATTAGGTGGTAACTGATGTGTCATCAATTAATTTTTATCATCAAGGATGAACCTCGATGCTTTTTAGTAAGAAATTTTCTAAACTCAAATTCGTGTACTTCCAAGCTTCGATTCCAACAAGTTTATGGGCAAATTGATTGTCTTGATCAAACAAATCCATTGATACCAAAATTGGTTCAATCCGGGCCTGCTCAAGCTCAGATCAAACCATTGAAGCACAATTGGAGGTTTTAGATTGTCAATTGAATAGTACAAAAAACTCCAAATGCTCATATTTATTGTCAAATTCAATAGAAGGAATTATATGAATAATTATAAAACAATTGGATTTTTCGATAGCATGGAATTTGAATTTGCCACTGCCTTGGTACATTTTCCTAAACCTACATTTGAACAAGGGTTGTTTCTTAAATTTGAATTGAGTTTGAAACTGAATTCTAACCTTTATTAGGAGCTGAACTTACAGTTCAATTTTTTTTAAACTTGAAATGGAGTTTGAATAGTATAAATTGCTGATAAAAATGATTTTATTCTGAACTATAAGACTAAATCCTAAGTGAGACTGTTGAATTTGAACGGTTATTTATAATAAAAATTGAGTTCATTTTTTTCTGATGACTTCAAATTTCTCATAAAAACTCTTAAAAGTATGAACTTGGGCTTGTAAAAGATTTTGAATCCATTTCTAAATATCTATTGAACAAATCACGCTTTGGTATACAGATTCAAATCCTTGTTGAATTGCAGAATTGACCATGTCTGTATGTGGTCTTAAGTTTATTCAGATAATTACAATTTTTATTATTTTGGATTCTCTTATGAAGAGGAAAACCTTTCTGTTTGGTGTGTTGTAGGCAAGTTGAACTCCATTATTACTTAATTTTTTTTTCTTTTGTGATTTGTCACTTTTCATTCTGTCTACAGATTATTTGGAACTCTTTGACTCGGGCAGAGCTTCTTAAATTTGTAGATGATCAGCGTGCCAATCAAGGCCCTGATGGTTCCTATGATATGACTGAATCATATTCCTTTTCTTATCAAGCACTTTCTAAAGAGCTACGTGTTGGTAACGTGTATCTGAGGGTGTATAATAATCAACCAGATTATGAGATAAGTGATGCAGAGACCTTCTGTGTCGCTCTTCTTGAATTTGTATCAGATCTGGTGCATAAATTGAGTCATTTGAACTCTTATGTCCAAACTAGGGCTGATCCTAATAATGCTCTTAATGAGCCATCAAATGTTCAGGATAGACAAAACAATGTGGAAGCTTCTGATGATGGCTTTCTATCCTCCAGAATAGAAGAGAAAAACAAGGAAGAAGATGAACCAGTGAAGAATCTTAAAGTTGGATTGATTGCTCTTCAGGTATATCAATTTTATGGAAGTTCGTGTGATGATTTTCTTGTTAATTATTGTTTTTTTTTTAAATTTTTCATGCAGAACCTGTTGACACGCAATCCAAGCCTAGCTGCTATTTTTTCAATGAAGGAACGACTTGCACCTCTTTTTGAGTGTCTTACTGTTGGTTTTCCTGCTGGGAACAGTATACCTCAAATTTGTCTTGCTGTACTTTCGCTGTTAACGGCATATGCTCCTTGCTTGGAGGCTATGGTTGCAGAGAGGGAAAGCCTTATCCTTCTTTTGCAATCGCTCCACAGCAGTCCTGCGTGTAGAGACGGAGCTCTGGCTGTACTTTATTCTTTAGCAAGCACCCCGCAGCTGGCTTGGGCTGCAGCTAAACATGGTGGAGTGGTCTATTTTCTGGAACTTATTTTACCATTACAAGGTAAATTAATCCTACTCAACTCTACTATGCTTGCAAGCCAATTCCCGTGAGACTACTCATGGAATTCCATCACACTGATATTTTATCATATTTTTTTTTTATTAATTAGATAGAGTCCTATGTTTTCTAGATGCAGGGTGATTTTTCTGACCTTTTCATGCCAGTCTTTATGGGTTGACACTATTCATTTTTTTGGTTATTTAGTAGCCTGGTTGGACGAATATTCAAAAGCTGATTAATATGCAGTACTTTTGAGCTCCATGCAAAACTGTATAGTTAATGATAAAATATTCAGCCTCTTTGCCATACCCACAACGCCACCACCAACCCGTTGAAATAACACATAATTTGTACCTTTGCAGAAGAAATTCCTTTGTCACAGAGAGCGGCGGCTGCTTCACTGTTGGGAAAGCTGATTGGACAGCCAATGCATGGACCTAGGGTGGCCATAACTTTAGCAAGGTTTCTACCAGATGGCTTGGTTTCGGTCATTAGAGATGGACCTGGTGAGTCTGTGATTGCCGCGCTCGAACAGACAACTGAAACTCCTGAACTTGTTTGGACACCTGCAATGGCTGCTTCTCTTTCGGCACAGTTGTCAACAATGGCAACTGATCTTTACAGAGAACAAATGAAAGGCAGTTCTGTTGACTGGGACATAACCGAGCAATCATCCGGTCCACATGTTATGAAAGATGAGCCACAGGTAGATATTATTTTATATGTGCTTCTTATCACTGTTGAGAAAAATATTAAATTTCTTGGTAGTTTATGACATGTACTGTAATGCAGGTTGGAGGCATTTACGTCAGACTATTCTTGAAAGATCCTAAGTTTCCCTTGAGAAATCCTAAACGATTTCTGGAAGGACTTTTGGATCAATATGTTTCATCAATTGCTGCTACACATTATGAAACACAAGCTGTTGATCCTGCGCTTCCTTTGCTTCTGTCTTCTGCATTGGTGTCCCTGATACGGGTTCATCCCACCCTAGCAGATCACGTTGGTTATCTTGGTTATGTTCCAAAACTTGTTACTGCTATGGCCTATGAAGGAAGGCGAGAAGCGATGACATCTGTGGAAGGGAAAACTGGAAGTGAAGATGGATCATCAGAGGCTGGTGAAGAGACTGCACAAGGACGTGTGCGTCGAAGTTGTTTGCTTGTGCTGCATCATCTGGCTAATAGCACAACCTGTGCTGAAGCTATGGCAGCGACAAGTGCAGGAACTCCCCAGGTATTAATAATGTGCAAAACAGATGCCCTCTAATTTGGTCTGTTAGTTCATGCCGTGGTTCACTGAAATTTTTAATCTTTGTTCTGCAAACTGCATGCCATTCAAGTTAATAGAAATGTTTCTTTCGAAATACCATTTACCAATTTGTCATCCAATTTACTGAATTTAAATATTGAGTATCTCTGTGCACTTGTAATTCAGTAAGACTTTTTCCTCGACAATGAGTTATTTTTCTTCATTGTTTTCAGGTCGTACCTTTACTCATGAAGGCAATAGGGTGGCAAGGCGGTAGTATACTTGCATTAGAGACTCTAAAACGTGTTGTTGTTGCTGGAAATCGAGCAAGAGATGCATTAGTTGCTCAAGGGTTGAAGTATGTTTCTACTTGAATTTTATTATTAGTGTTGCATTTTCTTTTTATTTGAAGTACCATTATTTTTTCAAATGTTTTCAACATAAACTGGTAGATACCAATTGCATCAAAGAGTACCAGTTCAACTAATTCTTTTCTTCAGTTTATGTGGTCGTCAAACTGGATGCTGTTTGATTGCTTGAATATTGTAGGGTTGTTCCTTGGTGGGAGATGACAATTACTTACGATTAATCTTTTCTTTTTTCCTCTCATCTGGATATCTTTAACATATCAAATGCAATGCATTTAGTGTTATGTCATTTTATTAGAATATTGTCCTTTAGTGATCAATTTCACGCTTTGTTACTGGTTTCATAATAATTTTACGATGTTTTGGAATTTTTGTGGTAACTTTTTTTCAAGTTACTCTCTTATTATATGAATGCCTTTGCAACATATGATAGACTTTGGATTTCTATAGATTAGAAAGCACTTTATTTTAATCACTTCGTTTATTCTTTACAGTAATTTATTTCTTTATTTTCCTGTGTCACTAGTGTAGTCCGCTACTTTTCATAAATCATAAACTTGTACTCATAGTTTGTGTGATACTTTTTCATCAAGTTTTGTTTCTTTATACATCATTTGAAGCTTTAACAGTGAAATATACTTTTTATGAACAATAATCCCTTCCACCCCTCTCATTTTTCCAAAAGCTTTTGAGTTATTCTTAAGTGGACCTCACCTCGAAGTGATGAGTGTCATTCTGGTGTTTGCATCATTGAGTATAGCAGAAATGAAAGCAAGAAGGAGATTGATGTCGATCTTCTGAAGTCCTTTTTTAGACTGTATTAGAGATTCCTTTGCTAGATGTTGGAAATCTTTGTGTTTGTACTTGGCTGAAGATTTTAGCAAATAAATGATAAATTCAAATTTAATTAGTTTTACTTGTAGAATCTTTCAATTTTAGCTGATGTTAAAGAAAGGACTGTACTTAACCTAATTGTCGAATTGTCAACCATAGGAGTGAATATGATGGGCCATAAGTATCTACAAGAAATCAAGAACGAAAAAAAAAAGGAATTAAGGTTTATGTGGTTGAGGAGATCCGCATATGTTGATGATCTCACAGTGATAAACATCAAGAGAGTATACATGGAAGATTTTTGTATATATTGGAAGATGAGTAAAGCTTACCACTTTGGTGGAGGAAAACAAATCTCTTTGTTGTTACTTCTACGAATCAAGAAGAAAAAATTTAACCTCTTTTTATCATTGGTGAGAAAACAAGCATTCTGGTTACCTGTCTTAAGGTATCCAAGCGCTACTCAAGAATTTTCCCGTTTTGCAACATGCCCGAGCCTATTTCTACATTCTTTTGTTTCGCCTGAAATTTCCACCCTCAATTGAAATTTTTTTTTTGTTCTTTTTCTTTTGCGTTGAATTGTACTTTTGAATGGGAAACAAGAGGGAGGTCACTAAAGGTGATATATGAGAGAATATATAAACATTGAAGCTCTCTTAACCCCATTTGAAGGAAATAAGGTCTCAAATATCTCACATATGAATGCAAGATTCTTATATATCAATCCCTCCTGAAGAAATTCAAATCAAATCTCAATCAAAGATTGTTCAGTAATGTGAAAATTATTTGATTTATGTGTAGTTATCTGTTTTAGGAACAAATTTAATTCTCCATATGCATCTAAAAGGCATTTAGGACGTGCCTATGAATGCATGACGCATTCTCTATGATTTTCTTATGCTAGTTTGGCTTACATTGTTTAACCTGATGTCAAGATTGCTCACTTTGCAATTAATTTTTAATTCAATTATTTTGGTTCAAGTGCTCCTTGTAGGCTGGGTTTTTTGTTTGTGGTCATATATGAGCTCATAACTATATGTGAGTACGTACTGTCAAGATTTTTGAGATAAGGGAATTTGCATTATTTTCTTTTTAACAGTGATGTTTGAAATTTAGATCATATTTTGTCTTGAATTTTAGTGAAATTGAACTAGGATGATTTTGTTTAGATCATATTCACCAATCTGGCGATGAAAATTTTATAAATGGAAGAGCTTTAGAAGATCCGGCAGAGTATTAGTAGTGTTGTACCCTTTAATGAACATCTTGTTGGCAAGAGGTTGGTGGTGGAGGGGATTTAATTTGATGGGAGGGATATTATTGGTTTGGTGTTTTTTGAAAAATAGTGAAAACTATGTGGGAGGTGGTTGACGAGGAATACAAAACGCTCAAGGACAGATTAGTAAATATTCCTTCTTNTGTAAAATCTTTCAATTTTAGCTGATGTTAAAGAAAGGACTGTACTTAACCTAATTGTCGAATTGTCAACCAGAGGAGTGAATATGATGGGCCATAAATATCTGCAAGAAATCAAGAACGAAAAAAAAAAGGAATTAAGGTTTATGTGGTTAGAAAAGATCTGCATATGTTAATGATCTCACAGTGATAAACATCAAGAGAGTATACATGGAAGATTTTTGTATATATTGGAAGATGAGTAAAGCTTACCACTTTGGTGGAGGAAAACAAATCTCTTTGTTGTTACTTCTACGAATCAAGAAGAAAAGATTTAACCTCTTTTTATCATCGGTGAGAAAACAAGCATTCTGGTTACCTGTCTTAAGGTATCCAAGCGCTACTCAAGAAGTTTCCTGTTTCGCAACATGCCTGAGCCTATTTCTACATTCTTTTGGTTCACCTGAAATTTCCACCCTCAATTGAATTTTTTTTTTTGTTCTTTTTCTTTTGCATTGAATTGTACTTCTGAATGGGAAACAAGAGGGAGGTCACTAAAGGTTATGTAATATATGAGAGAATATATAAACATTGAAGCTCGCTTCACCCCATTTGAAGGAAATAAGGTCTCAAATATCTCACAAATGATGCAAGCTTCTTATATATCTATCCCTCCTGAAGAAATTCAAATCAAATCTCAATCAAAGATTGTTCAATAATGTGAAAATTATTTGATTTATGTGTAGTTATCCGTTTTAGGAACAAATTTAATTCTCCATATGCATCTAAAAGGCATTTAGGACATGCCTATGAATGCATGCCGCATTCTCTATGATTTTCTTATGCTAGTTTGGTTTACATTGTTTAACCTGATGTCAAGATTGCTCACTTTGCAATTAATTTTTAATTCAATTATTTTGGTTCAAGTGCTCCTTATAGGTTGGGTTTTTTGTTTGTGGTCATATACGAGCTCATAACTATATGTGAGTATGTACTGTCAAGATTTTTGAGATAAGGGAATTTGCATTATTTTCTTTTTAACAGTGATGTTTGAAATTTAGATCATATTTTGTCTTGAATTTTAGTGAAATTGAACTAGGACTATTTTGTTTGGATCATATTCACCAATTTGGCGATGAAAATTTTATAAATGGAAGAGGTTTAGAAGATCCGGCAGAGTATTAGTAGTGTTGGACCCTTTAGTGAACATTGTTAGCAAGAGGTTGGTGGTGGAGGGGATTTAATTTGATGGGAGGGTTATTATTTGGTTTGGTGTTTTTGGAAAAATAGTGAAAACTATGTGGGAGGTGGTTGACGAGGAATACAAAACGCTCAAGGACAGATTAGTAAATATTCCTCCTTTTCATGTTTAGAAGATTCTAAAAATATCACCTTATATGAGAAAGATTTTATATTTCAAATAAAGGTTGATTTTGGACAACTAATTCAAATTTTTATTTTATTTTTTTATTATTTTTCCTTATGCCTCCTATTTAATTTTTTAAATATAACCAAGGATTGATTTTGATCTTTTAGCTCTAATGTTGCCCCTGGCATCCATGCATTTATGAGTATAAAAGGAGAAATAAAACTTTAGCTCTTTTCAAATTCAACATGTTATTAGAGCACCGAGTCTGATGTAATTTTATTTCATCCTCTGCTCTAAACTGGCTTGCTTTGGCATGAACTATAAAAGTTTTTCTTTATTACATGCCTAACTTCTATATTATCTTTAGCATCCTATGGCTTGGCTGATGTCCTGATCTATTTTTATATTGAGCCTTCTTTTTGTATGTCCTACTTTANCTGGCTTGCTTTGGCATGAACTATAAAAGTTTTTCTTGATTGCATGCCTAACTTCTATATTATCTTTAGCATGCTATGGCTTGGCTGATGTCCTGATCTATTTTTATATTGAGCCTTCTTTTTGTATGTCCTTTTAGGCTTGTGAGTCCCATGTCTCCGCTCACTCCCTGTGAGTGGATTGACACTCACATGCTCTGCTTCATGCTTGTGTCTGGGCCTTGTGCATGCAGATCATTCTTCCATGATAGGATTTTCTTCGCTTATACCTTTACCTCTGACATCTTTCTTGCCTATGTGAGTGGCTTTTTTTTTATTATTTTCATTGAATAAACTTCTTCATCGATGGCTTGTTTCTGAGCTTATTATTTCTTTAAGTTTCAATCAACTTTGAGAAAGGAAGAGGGCAATTTTCTTCTTTTTAATTAACCTAGTGAATGACAGTGATGACAAAGTCTGACATGGTACAAAAATAATAGTTCAACCTTAGATCTTGCATCCAAGCTTGAAGCAGCCATCACCAACAACTTTAACGGAATCATACGTTTGTTCTCAAGGCAAACTCAATGTGCAAAACTACATATAATGCTTTCAATCCATTTTGATCTTTATATGTGAAAAAAGGGAAATTATCTCATTATAGAGTTTGTAGAGTCATAATTTGGAAATTGAAAGCATGGCAACATGGTTCATTGACTCTACGACAAATGACATTCGAAACATTTCGTACATTACTAGACAACTAAAGAGATATGGAATGCAATGAAGGAAATATGCTCCAACAAAGGTAATACATTAGAAATTTTTGAGATTAAGGGATCCATGGTCTATATGATGAGATAAACTCCCAAAATTGAATTTATATAAACTTTTGCTAGAAATTGACAGCAGCTAGATATTTTTGAAGAATTAGAGTGAAGTATCCTGAAGTTGATCAAAATTAGATCTACAAAATAAAGCCATTGTAAAGCCTTGAGGATTCCTTCTATGGAGTTAAAAGAAAATAAAGTTGGAAAAAAATGCTGTTGGGAACTCATGCATTATCCCAATTATCAAAGGGGTTTGCTCTAGTTCATTGTTTAAACTTGCGACATTTATGGCGTGTCTTAGCGCTTTTTAGGAATCACAACAGAGAGTGCCAGGGGATGAGAGTAGAGAAGAGAAACATAGGGCACGGTATGAGGGGATTGTTCCAGGGTATTATCACAAAGCTAAAACAGGAAACGCGGGCCACGGGGCTTGACCCGTGGCCGGTGTGTAATAGAAAAGGATCCTCGCGGATCCTCGAACACACTCCAAATGCACGAAACAAACAACAGGGGCGGCATTTTGAAAACACATAAGCAGCAAATAAGTTGCCCCAACCGTAAGTCTTTAGATTTCTCTTATAGTAGCGGGGAATCATTATTTAAATGGCCTTGAAAGGTATTTGATCCATAATATCCTTCATGGAAATGTCGGGTGCTGCTAGTTGAGGTACTATTGTTGTCGCTGATTTATTGCTTGATTTTGTTTGGCTTCTAGTAAAATTTAAAAGGAGTTGCACCTCTTGAAGAATATTCACAACCTCAGAAATATTAAACGGATTGTTTGTTGCTGCCGCAATAGAATTGATGAACTTACCTTCCCTATTGCTGTTTGTCGGCGCGAAAAAGGTAGTGGGGTGAGTTGCCTTTAAGAAGCTGTCGATGAAATTTTGTTCCCCGCTTCGGAATGACGTTTAATTTACATATATATGCATTTTAGAAAAATATGAAATCAAACTGACCTCATATTTTTCACAGTTTAAATGAAAGAGCGCACTACCTCAAATCCTGTATCTATCTCGAGGGATAAACACAAGACTTGAGGATGATGTTCGATCAAATAAACTAAGAAATATATGACATCTGTTTGGTCTGCAAAACTGTTTTATTTGCCGAAAAGTTCTCCTATTTAATACAAAGAATTAAATAGGGTTTATTTTAGGCTGGGTTCGGAAAAACTTCCTATAAGGGCAAGCTCCTATAGTTAATTACTTCTTAAATGACCGAAGTTACTTAAGAAAACTCTCGATAAAAATTAGGGAATACTATCTTCAAAGAAGTCAAAAAGATAGGATTTTTCTACGAAATCGGACGAAGAGGTGTGAAAGGAGAAATACTCGAATCTGGAACATTGTTGAGGAATCCAAATGAGAAAGAACTAGGGGAGGTCGTAGATCCGGAGGCGAACCCCGGTGACTTCCCAGTCTATCATATGGTTTGACTTCAGTTTCGAGGAGAAATTATTCAAGTGTTTCATCCTGTCAATTTTATTTAATTATGACTTATATTTGCGTGACACAGTCACACAAGTCGCCTGGAAAATATGAAGATTTATGTCGTATCGGATGACAACCTCGGAACCTAGAACGAGTTAGAGCTTAAATTGTACAGTTTGGTTGTGCAAAGGACTAAAAGATAAAGTGAAGATTTATGTCGCGCTAAGCAGACTACCTCAAAATCCTATGACTTCTTGTTTAATTCTAAGGAAAGATTTTGTTGATGTAGACATGTTTTGCTGTTGAAGATGGTCGTGCTGCCCACCGCGCTAACTCCAAGCTCCTCGACGTGACGAGTTTAAGTTTTCTAGGGTATACAGTTATGATGTCAAATCAAACGACCCTATGGTAATAGTCCTCTAAACGTCATATATAAAAAGAATGCATGCTTAAAGATATATAATATAAAATGTGCAATACAGGACAAACCGTAGGTTGCATGTAGAATAGTAGTAGGTAGAAGCATGAATAGTATAACATGTTGTACGGTACAGTAACAGTTAAAAACATGAATAGTATAACATGTTATACAGGAAGAACAGTAGCAGACAGAAACAAAAATAGTATAACATGTTGTACGGTACAGTAGCAGGTAAAAACAAAAATAGTATAACATGCTGTACAGAAAGAACAGTAGTAAATAGAAATAGGAAAATGAAGTGTTGTAAAATGTAAAACAGACATGTACGCCCGTGAGATCCGATATTTCTTAAGTATAGCAAGTCTAAATGCATCGCAAAAAGCAAAGACTTGAAGTAACGTCGTCCAGGAAATTCGAAGAAGAGTGTAACAACGACTCATGACAGAAAACTTGAGAAAATCAACGAGAAAAGACTCAAGTAAAGGAAAAGAAAAAGAAAACCTCAAAAATCTTGGAGAAATCCCAAAAGAAAGGAAAAATAACACGAGTGTCCTGTCCCAAAGCTTTGATAAAATTCGAGTGAGGGGGACCGCAAGCACTCGTATGGGGCTAGGCTCAGATATATATTTATACTCGAGGGTCCGCGAAGGCTACTCGGTCACCCGAATGTATAGTTACCGCCACTCGTCTAGAAGTGTCTTGAACCTCACTTAGAGGGCTATTTCTCAGTCAAAACAAGTATTCGTCAGGTGAAAAATTATCAAACTTTGTTTATAGAGAAGAATATATTTTTATTTATTTATTTTTTGAAACAAATTTTAACAATTTTTATTGTCCACGAGTCAATTACGTTGTCGGGCGTGGGACTGTCAATCACCTGAGGATGTTCGAGCCCAACTCCCGCTAGACTTTTGTCGGTGAAGAATACTGTTATCCTATTGTTCATCAAATATCTGGATCTTGATGTTATAGGATATGCATCTTTCTGCTCTATCTTCGGTGTGCCTTTATCACACCACCCTATGCCCCAAAACGACTACTTGCGATCTTACTTGATGGTTTCACGTATAGCAAAAGACTATACGTGGACACTTATGCATCGAACATAAGCATCGAAACTCGAACCAATAAGCAAGGAAAAATAAAAAGAACAAAAATGGGGTGAGAGAGATGAGGGACTGATTCACCCAAAACATCGAAAAGAACGAAGGATGAATCAACCCTCAAAGCTCGTGACAAAAAGATTCGAAAAGGAAGACCCGAAGATCCCTGAATCAATCCGAAATGGATATCACTTTCTCACTTTTTTTTTTAAATTGGACCAACCCGAGTCAAAATGACCTCCTAACGCCTCAATCCTCCAAAAATATCTTTCGTAGGCTCAATTTGACTCAACCGAATACTCTCCCAAATAGGACTTGAAAATCATCCAAATTCCATGAATTGAACAAAAGGAAAGTGATCCAGGGAAGACTACCATCAACACCTCCAAACTTATGCCAAAATTAAGACTTTCCAACTCCCAAATCATTCAATAACTTCATGTATAAATCAAACATAGAACCCTCCAATAAAATCACATAAATGCTTACGACTGTGGTCAATAGAGAATGGGATAGCCACCAAGGCTCTCGGCTAAGGCAATAAAAGGGCCCAGAAAAGAGCTGTTAAGGCTCACGGTTCAGGGCAGCAAGGAGCAGCTCCTAAGACCCACAACCACAGCCAACCCAAGGCACAACAAGGAGAGGAGGCTCACGGCTAAGGCAACCCAAGGCCAAAAGAGGCTCACGGCTAAGGCAAACCGAATCAATTATATGAAGATATTTGATATACATAAGAGAGTACAAAACGTTACCAATCTCTCAAAGTAACAAGTTTGATCCACCTACAATCATTCAAATGATTCAAGTCGAACAAGAGGGGCTAAATTAAATTCAACAAACTCCAATATGTCTTATGGGTAGGAGCTAAGGTCAGCAAAACCACACTCAAACCACTTCTCGGGTAGGGGCAAGACAAAACAAACCGAGCTCCCAGCTGGAGCCAACAAAAATCCTAACCAAAGCCACCTCTCGGGTAGGGGCTAAGACAAGCAAACCGAGCTTCCAAACCAAGCCAAAACTGAGCCCAACAAGGCTAAAACAGGACCCAAGCATCGATATAAATTCAGGCTTTAACAGAAATTAAGATCATGACCTCTACATAAATTAACATCCAACCCCCTTTAAACAAATCAAAATTTAGCATGGGTCAAAGTGAGACCTTTAAATCTAGCAAAGAAGCTTCAAAGTTTCGACCAAAATTAACATCCCATGCCCCTAGAATGAAAACCGAGTACCCACAAGGATCCAAAAAACCGAGCCATCACAAGCGAAAACCGAGCTTAGTAGGGGCCAAGAAACCGTGACCTATAAAAGCTTCAAAGCAGGGCAAAATAGCGGCTACACCGAGCCTTGCAAAGGTTCAAAAGAAGAATAAATGTCCAGCTTTTATACCGTAATGATAGGCAACAAGAAGTAGATAAGCATGAATTTTCTAGAGTCAGCATCCCTTAATATCAAGTTATGTCACTACATTCATTCTAAGCATGAGAAATATAATAACTTTTTCCAACATGTATTTCTAGAAGAGCAAATATGCATTTCAAACTACCAATATACTCCCAAACACAAATTTTTTTTTTTAAGTAAAGAAAATAATAGAGGCAACCCGTATATGCTTCATTTCTCATTAACCCTAGCAAGAATCCATGCTCAAATCTCAAAACAAGCCTAGATTTTTTTACCTCCACATGCTCTTAAGGTGAATATCTCAAAATACATGAAAGCAAGTTAGACTAGCATGCTGAATATCTCAAAATACATGAAAGCAAGTTAGACTAGCATGTTGTACCATCCAAAGGAAATCATTCTCAGTAGCCTGGCCGAGAGAATTCATAAGGAAGCAAAGCACTGAGGAAGGGGAGAAGAGATACCTTTCTAATGTAAATGTAAAGCACTGCACTGTAAAATAAATTCAAGTATATGCTCCCATAAAAATCTCTCCCTCCTAAAGTCTTCTAACAACAAAGCTCTCCACTTCCCCTCTCCTTAGGAAATTTCTCAACAACCCCAAAACCCAAAATAAACTATATTTATAGGCAGAGAAGAGAAGGGGAAAGAATGAAACCATCCAACCCCTCCCTAATACTCGAATCGGGTCAAAGAAGAAAAGAACGCCCTCTCTGCCTACAGAAGACGAGGCAACCGAAGTGCCCAAGACCAAGTGGCGAGCCGAGTGGTAGGGAGAGAGGCATCGGGAAGAAAAGAAGGTTGCCACTCAAGTGTTCCAGGGAGCAAGCTCATCAGAGTCAACCTACCAAGAAAGGAAAATCGCAGCTCGTAGAGGCAGGCGCAGCTTCGGGAAGGAGAGTCGCTGGCATAAAGTGTCGGGCAAGGACGAATGAGAGGTCAACTTTCTCTCATGTGGAGGAGAAGGGCTCGGTCGGCTCGGCTAGGGCTCGTGATCGATGAAGGGGAGAGCGGGACACGCGAACGGGAGAGGGAAATGGAGACAGAGCTCGGGTGTGTGAGTTTAGGGATTTAGGCTTCCAAAGGAAAAAGATATGGGTTTTGTTTTTATTTATATATATATATA
>JXCR01008097.1:372935-385928 GCA_002079205.1 Phalaenopsis hybrid cultivar | reverse complement strand
TTTTAAGGTTTGTGTTTGGAGAATTAATGAGGGAGTTAAATAGATGGTGGGTGATTTGATTATGTTTTGTTCAAAGGGTTAGGGAAACTTTTGACACGTTATGAAGAAAGAATTGTGTGAGGTGGTGAAAATGTATTGGAGAGAGATGTATGGAAATTAGTCGTGGTCTATGGGGATCTCAATCTGGGGTCTTTGAGAAGACCTTGAGGGTAAGAAAGGCTTCTTTGAAAAAGGAAGGATTTTTATTGTTTACTGAAAGAATCTGACCGTGGAGAAATTAGAATTTTCATGAACTGAGGAATTGATTTCATGAATTTTTTTGCTTTGAGGAGGTTATTGGGTAGGGTAAAAGTTCTTCGAGTTGCATGAGCTAACCTTCAAGAACGTTATGTTGAAGAGAAGAACGGAGAGGATTGGGAAAATGTTGAATAAAGGACGTAATTTTATTTTTTGTTTCTAGTGGCGATAAACAAAAAAAATTAATTGAAAATGGCTAATTAGTATTGCTAACAAGTTTTGAAGTGTTCAACATATGTGGAGATAGGAAGAACATAGGGGTTCATTTAAGTGCTTGAGCTTAGACTTCTTCTTGGTTTTTAAATGATGGAGCAATCCACGAGGTCAATTATTTGGTTAGTTGTGATTTGAGATTAATACTTGTTATAATTTGAGATCGAATCGGTGCAACAAATAATAAAATAAAATAAAATAAAGAACGCAAAAATTTTACGTGCAAAATCTAAGATAGGAAAAATCACGGATAGAGAAGTATAATTCACTATATCAAAAAAGAGGTAACAAATGAAGAGTTTGTTTTACACAAAATAGAAGAGAGGTTTATAAGATTTTAGCAAGGCTTTTAAAGGAAATAACTAAAAGAGAGCCAATAAAGCAATAACACATTGATTAAAATCTAAATATTTTTATAATTTCCACCTAATGGCTGAAAACTTCAATCCGTGTGCTCACAATTTCTTTCCAAAGCCTCAATTCATATGCTCACAGTTTTCTTCTAAAGCTTCAATTCACGCAGTTATAATTTCTTTATGAGAGATGATATGTGAGACCCACAAAATCAAGATAAATTTAGCAATCTACACCATGACAAGAATTTCCAAAGTTTGTAGAATAAAACGTTCTCAACCTCTTCCACAAAGCTCTAATGATCAAGAATGAATACTAACAAAGTCTAAGCAATGCTCAAACTTGATTATTAGGAGTGTCACAATACTCATCATATCCGTAGAGTTATTATGGATGCTGATTTTCTCACAATAATATCATGAATATCAATAACTTTACGAATGAACCCGTAATGCATATCAAAGTGATTAGTTCCCTCATGAAACATTTGATTTTTGTTGAGATGAATAACACTTTGACTATCACACTTCATGTGTCGTGCATTCAAATTTCACTAAGCTCTTCAAATATACCTTTTAATCAAAGTGCTTCTTTTAAGCTTTAGTAATTTCCATGTACCCTACTTGAGTTGTAGATAGTGTCATTGTTGTCTGTAAAGTAGCCTTCCAGTGAATCACACAACCACCAATGGTAAATACGTATCCCATAATTAAGTGATCTCCTCTTATCAATTTCTCCATCAAAATCTAAATCAGCATAGAGAATGACTCTAACTGTAATCCTCCCAAACTATAGATATGCTTCATTTCTTTCAGATAGATACTTGAAGATCTATTGAACTGCTTCCCAATATTATTTACCTGATGTACTCGTATATTTACTAACTGCACTGTCTGCATATGTTAAATATGGATGAAAACACATCATAGCATATGTAAGATATCACGCTGCATTAGAACGTAAAACTCGAGGTATATATTAAATCTCATCATCATATTGTGAACACAAAATAGATGAAAGTTTGAAATACGCAGCTAATGAAGTCCTATTAGGTTTGATATTCTGCGTATTAAATCTATAAAAAAACTTTCTCAATGTACTCTTTCTTACTGATAAATAATTTACCAATATTTTTATATCTATGAATCTCCATGCCAATTATTTTCTTAACTACTTCAAAATCTTTCAACTCAAACTCACTGTTAAGTTGAGCTTTTAACATCTTAATATATTCTTTTTCCTTAACAGCTATCAACATATCATCGATATATAAGAGCAAGTAGATAAATAATCTATTATTATTAATTTTGGAGTAAACATAGCTACCATAAATACTCTCAAACTCATTAGCATTCATGAATGAGTCAAATTTTTTATACCACTACCTAAGAGATGGTTTCTTCTTTTGTAACCTCTCTTCAAGCTCTTCATGCAAAAATGTAGTGTTTACATCTAACTACTCAAGCTTAAGATTATTCTTAGTCACAATACTAAGTAAAGCATGAATTGAGCTATGTTTGACTACTAGAGAGAATATATATGTAAAATTTACACTTAAAATTTAATTAAATCCCTTTGCAACAAGCCTAGGCATATAAAAGGCATCTTTAACTCCTCGTGTACCTTCTTTCTTCTTAAATAGCCATTTGTAGCGAACAACTTTCTTGCGTTGAGGTAAATTTACCAAATCCTAAGTTATATTTTATGTAGGGAGTCAATTTCCTCTTGCATAGCGATCATCCATTTATTATAATCAATTGAATTCATAGCTTATATATAGCTAGAAGGTTCTTCACCACACTCAATACCTTCAGCTATTATTAGGGCATAAGAAACCAATTTAGCCTCACCATACCTCTAAACTACTTAATTTCTCTTATTCTATTCTTGACAATTAAATATGGCGATGGTTATCGTCATAGTGGTGGGAAAGCAACATTATCATAATTATATGAATTTGACTCAAAAGTTATGCACCTATATCTCTGAATCTCCAATTTTATGCAAGACATAAGTCATTTCCTTCTAAATAACATCTTTAAATTACATAGTAGATGTTATATGTAGTATGTTAGACTCATCAAATATATAATCTCTACTAATGATCACTTTCTTGGTTTATTGGCACCATAACTTATAAACCATAACTCAAATTTTATAAATAATAAATTTACACTTTATAAATTTAAGCTCTAGTTTATCATTCTTAATATGAGCATATGTGGGATAACAAAAAGTTCATAAATTAGAGTAATCTACATGTTTAACTGACCAAATCTCTTATGAGGTTTTTTTATCAATAGCAATGGTAGGAGAGCAATTCACAAAGCAACAAGTTGTAGAAATAGCTCCAGCCTAAAATATCTTAGCTAGCTTGGCATTGGAGAGTATGCAATGATAGTTCTTCATTATACATTGTTCATTCGCTTTACCACACCACTTTGTTGGTGCGTAAGTTGGACTGTGAAGTTTTTCATTATTCTTTTTGATTTGTAGACAATTTTAAATTCTTTGAATATAACTTTAACCCATTATATGTTTCAAGACATTTTATCTTCTTTCTAGTTTCTTTCTCAATCATGTTCTTCCATTCCATAAATAAAGCAATAACATCATTCTTCTGCTTTAAGAAGAACGCCCAAAATTCTCTTGAGAAATCATTAATAAACTTCAACATATACCTGATGCCACTTTTTTAATGGCTTTTTGCAGACGCATCGAGCACTGCTCCATAAACACTTAGAGGACAAAACACATTAAAAAATTTCTAAATTCTCTATTACCTCATGTTTGACGCATCGACCGTAATCCAATGCATACTTTCGTACCGTTATGTGCAAAACTCATACGAGATACTAAGGATGTGGCGAACAATTAAAAAATTCCTTAAATTTGATACATGTTTTTCAAAGTGTGGTAGGGTGAAACTTGTATGTGATGCTCATGATGTAACAGGCAATTCAGAATTAATTACATGTACTCGATTTTAAAAGAGCAATGGAAAAAAAATGTGAAATTTTCTTATGCAGGTAACTTATATGTGCTTTTTGTAGGATGGTTAGTGACGAAGATCAAGCTATAGTGTTGCACTACCCATACACATTTTTTGTAGCATGACAAGGATGACGTCAAGAGACTTTCAAAATGCTGCCAAAATTTCATCTAATTGTCATCTATTTTGAATAATTAAATTGAACTCTTTAGGTTAAAATGTAATTAAGAAAAGCTTCCAAGGTACAAATTAAAGATAAAATTTATACTTATCATGAGCATCATTAAATTAAATGAGGACATAGTCAAACATAAATGGAACTTGTATAAGTTTTATAGCAGGCTCGATGTCTTGGCAACAAGTTTGGATGAAACATGCAATGAACTTGGTAGCTAGCTTCATAAACTTAAACTTACTTCCACACCGGCTTTCAGAATAATAAAGCTCATGTGTCATGAATGCATCCAAAAATGTTCAAGTAAAATCCTTTATTTGAAAGCAAATGATGGTCACAATGAAATCTATTTTTCGATATTTCATGGCATGTATATTCTTGAAGCTATTTTCAGGTAAATATTATCACAGAAATATTATTTTAATAATCATGCACATATTTAAAAATTAAACTATTAGGCTTAAATGCTTGCATCTGGTCCAACCATCATATTGAATGCTCAATCAAGTGGTCTCTGAATGCTGTGTGGACTTAAATTGAATTAAATTTTGAAATGCTCCACCTACATGGTATAAAAAATATAACACACGGCTGAGAATGCTAAGTATTTTAATTGTATGTAAAGGCTAAAATTAAGATCATTTTAATAAGCGTGCTTGTATTTTAAAGTTTTATAAAAATCTTCTTTTTAAAAGTCAATTTGAAAATTATTAAATCATGCACACTCTTAAACGGGTTGGCTTGCCTATAGGACGAGGTCGTAAGTCCCACCTCTGGTCAATCTGATCCTTCTTAGTATAGGGACTGGAATTGACAAGATTTATCCCCCATTTCAATCCTTATGCTGGAGATGATAGGATTAACATCATTTTGAATGCTTAAGCAATTAAACTTGATCAAATCATAGTGTAAACATTTCAATCATCCTCTTAAGAGGGGCATATTATTTGCACATCTCATCTGAAGGGGTTCATTTGAAATTTAAAGGAATTTTAAATCATAAAAAACTTTTAAAATATTTATATAAAAACAAATCACTAAAAAAACAAAAAATGCATAAATTCATTCACTCTCCAGCATTGATTGTCAAGGGGTGACAAATCTAATTTTAGCTTAAGCACACATAGAGTGGATGTTATATTAAGTATACAAATAAATTCAAACTCAAAATAAATATGTATTAGTATAAACATGGCTAGAGTATTTTGTCCGTGTGGTTTTGCCTCCAAATGATACCACAAAAAGTGGTTATAACTAGACCCTTCTAATCGGGTGATTTACCGCCAATGACACCATTATATTACAGTCACAGTTGTAGCCCATATATTACCTAGCAATTTTTTTTTCTTTTGAGTTATGAATCAAAAGGTATAATTGATAGGACATGAAGCCATCTGTAAGCTAAGTCTTAGATTAGTTCCCTTTTGAAAAACATTAATCACCCTAGGTTTACATAGTTCCCTTGGATGAAGCAACTCATGATTGCTGACAATGATCATTTTTTCAGATTAGGTCGACTATCTCCTCTAATTAAGCAGACTAGGGATTACAACGACCCAGATATAAGCATTAAATCTTGATCAGAAGTGTCATCATTTCCCTCACCTCGCTCTAATCTCACGGTAATAATTTCATAAAATTTATGATCATTAATTTTAAATCTTCAATTTGATGTTACAACTACATGAATATTAAAAATTACAGTCACACAATTCTGACGTTAATAGAGAAAATTTTAAAGGCAATTCCTATTGTCGTCAATTTTACGTCAGATGTGTACTCCATGCAAAAATAAGCCTTGTAAAGGTGATTAGCGTTGACAGTGATCGACAAAAAAAATTCCATCAGTTTTTGCATTCAATCATGTCGATGTTAGCCACTTATAATATCATTCATGCAGACGCAAACATTATCTACAAAAGTTACTTCCAGTTTTGTGGACACAAGTTTGCATTGGACTACGGGTCCTGCATCAAAATTTATCTACAAAATCGAATGCAAACCAGTAACAATTTAAAAAGATATAGAAGAATAATCAAATTTTCTTACCCTGCACACAACAAATAGCACAAATATTTGCTCATCACCAACACGACACATAATATATTATACAAACATATATCGATGATAAAAATAAATAAAACTAATAAAGATTTCACAAAAAATACTAAGGTATCCATCAAACAAAATTTTATAAAATCCGAATTGAGAATATATATATATATATAGATGATCATATCCAAATACCAAACAATACAAAAATGCACAAGTCACTACGAGGCATCTTACGCGAACTCATCCTCATCCTCCCCCTCCTTTCACTCATCCTCCTCCCCATCCACTAAAAACAGGGGGCTCTCTAACTAAGGTGATCAACAACCTGCTGCAGCATACACATACACACAAATCTAAAACCTAAATTTCAAATTTTAGCATACATACATACCACTCAATTCTTATATGCTACATATCTAACATCTAACCTTCAATTTTAACATATGTATCACAAAATTCTTATTTATAACATATTTAACACCTAAACTTCAATTTTCTCCATACAAACCCCTTGGCTCTTTTGTATTACATATCTATCACCTAACCTTCAATTTTTTACATACAATACTCAATTTTTATGTATTAAAAATCAAACTCTTAAACGCCAATTTTTACATACATATCACTCAATTCTTATGTATGCATTACATAACTATGACCTAACCTTTAATTTTGACATACATACCACTCAATTCTTATGCATTACATATCTAACATCTAACCTTCAATTTTTACATACACACCACTAAATTCTTATGCAGTACAGATCGATGGCTAGAACGTTTTGCTTTTGGTGGCATGCCTCTGCTTTCTTGCTGGCTTAGACTTAGATTCGGGTTTGCTCAGAAGCAATAAGAGAGGTAGACTGGCTTCACATCTCATTGATAGCTTAATAAAAGTCAGAGCGGCCAACTAAGGGGTGACTGGTCTAGCTTCTAGTCTTGATGTTGAGGCTCCCCCTTAGCTTTGCTCGATTGCAACCACCTCAATGTGCTTTCAACTTCTCAGTGTTATGCACCAGAAGGACTTACAACTGATAATGAATTTTTAGTGTGGAACAAAGAAAGTTTCTCTACAAGAATTAGCTCTCTCCAGTGGAGATCCTTTGAGGATTAGCTCTCTTCAGTAGAGATCCTTTGAATAACAATAGAGACTCAGATAGAGAGTAAACCATGTCTACAACTCCAAGATTTTCTCTGGCACGGAGCACCACATGTGCCTCTTGACCCACCACCATAGTAGCTTGGGGGCAGGTAGGCTTTGCATGGGAAACCACTTAGGCTTTCTTCTTAGCAGCTCGGGTGGCATCCACTATCTCCCACTTAACATCTTGGGTATCCAAGGCAGCCCAATGCTCCTCAGTTATCTACTAGAAGTCCTCTGGGCACAACACCAGGTTGATAACTACCAGATCAAGATACCGATGAGCAAAAAATTGTTGCCCCTTGACCCCCACTATTTCGATTGCACCTGATATGGTACCTCTTCTTTGATTTGTTAGCCGCGCTTCTGGATGGAATAGCTTGGATGTTCCAACCTTTGAAGACAAACTGAGACAAAAGCGTAGCTTCCAGTCCTTAAATTTATTCTCCAACCTCAACTCGGAACTTGCTGAGCGAGACAAACTATACATGACCCTGCAGAATGATCTAGAATGAGAACAACTACATTAAGAGCTCTGTTGACCACAAAATTCCTGGCTGGTGGTAGAAAATGAAGTTGGACATAATGGAAGCAATAAAGTTAGACATAATCTGAGCTGGGATGACCGCATAATGGTTGAATATAGCTCATAATTCTCGATAGAAAGGCAAACTCAAAATGAATTTGAATTGATCTCCATAAAAAATAAAGACACCCCAAATCGGGTTGTTGCTAGATAATTCTTCTTGGTGGCTTGAAGCTTTATAAAAAAATCAAAGACACATGTCTCCAGTAGCCGAGCTACCTCCACCAGTGTCGTCATTGAGTGGTCGATTGTGGCAATTGATCTGAAGATTTGCGGAGAGTATTTTGGGGTCACACAAACAAAGTGTGAAGAAAGAAAGAATAGAAAGCTAAAGAAGCAAATAGAAATTAAGAGAAATGGACAGTAAAAGCTTAGCATCAATCCAACCCCTAACCCTTAAATATAAGATAACAGAAGAAGTGTAACATAGAGGTTAAATGGAAACGTATTGTAATTTCAAAAATGTGCTAATATAAATATCACATCAATACAGGATTTGAGAAGAAAATATAAATTTTATTCCGAAATTAAACTTGATAAATTACGCTTAGAAACTAGTATGAGAGAAAAAAATTTACATGGTGATTGTTTGCCATTTCAGCTAAGACAAACCCCTTCTAAAGCGTCCTCATATACAATCTTTCTCTCCCAAACTTAAATTATTTTTCCCGATCCTTCCCGACTTGAGCCCATTGTATGAGAAAATTCTCCCGAACTTCTAACTATTCTAGATGAAGGGAGACCATCTTTTCCTCCATACGTTCCACTTTGTCTACACGAGACAACAGCTCGTGCATCTCCTCCTCTCGTTGAATTGTAGCCGACCGAGCGAAGGAGTTCTCAATCTCATCCAAGTTCCAAGACAATGATCAAGGAGACAGGCAGTCATCGTTGGCATTGCAGTCATATTTTCACCGAAATATGTTGAAGGTGAATCATCACCCAATACAACCATGACTATGTCAGCTGCACCATGAGACAATGCAAGTAAAAGGACACAAAAAATTAAACTCTTAAAAGTAAGACTGAGACTTCTATACCAAGGAGTCGATCCAACTCAAATCCTATAATTGAAACACTGCTCTCACTGGGCAATGCCAGAATACCATGAGCTTCTTGCACACTTAGTGGCCGTAGAGCACCAACAGCTTCTTACGTTGTCCCATCTATTGGAAGGTTTGGTGTGCAAGAAAATGTTGAGTCAAAGGTTTGATCATCAGGCCGATCGTCTGAATTTTCCTCCTCCTAGTTTTGAGGAAAGAATCAAACTACCCTACCTGATACACCGGTGCAACTGTTTTTCTTTTCTTAGCATCAATACTCTTCTTCTACTTTTCGTTTTTTGGGTGATATCAATCCTTCAGCCTCCCAAAGGAGGTGAGAAGCATTTAATTGCTAGGGAGATCAGTTAAAAGATTCGACACGTTCTCCATGATAGCACTTCAAAGATGACGATTAAGGTGAGAAGTGATAAAAAGAAAATATAGAATGTGAGAGTCCTATGTCGCTCTATTTATAAGAACCATGGTCGGAGAAATCTAAAAAAATCAATTGTTGAATCATTGATTAGAAATAAATGCTATATACTTTTTTTTGTTAAATTCTCTCATTCTTATAACATTATCACTTTTAGGAAGTAAGATAATCAGGGAATTAAAATATGCACATTAAAAACTGTGTCAGGACTAATCCTATGGAGATCTAATGGTCCAAAAGGAAAAGAGTATAGCTAAGGAAAACTCGTCGACAAAAAACCAAGAGGCTCATTTTTTCTGATAAGATGCAGCCACATGAGCCAGAACTAAAGGCAGACCAGATGTAACCATCCAAGCCAAAACTAGAGGCTAACCAAGCCATGATAATTACAAAAGGACGATATATTGATCTGAATCCAAACCAATCAGATTAAAATAAAACAGATAAACATTTAAGTTAATCACTAAAAGAAAGTCAATCGAAGGCAACAACCAACCTTCAGATAGATCTGTCCACTAGAAAGCCCCAGTTCTCCACTATTACTAAAAATCCCATGGACGCCCCCAAGGCTCCTTATCAGAGATCAATAATTGACAATACAATAGATTCTTATAGTCATGTCATAGGCTTACCTTATTTAGAAATGGACAACTTATTGGGTTATAGCGTTTCACCCTCTTTTTGATAGTTTAATATCGCTACCCTGACATGAGCTCCTTATCTAGTGATTGAGGGTCGACGACCAGATCATATCAATTGATAAGCAAAGTCTAGACATTCGAATCAGCTTGCCGACCTGAAGCCAATAAAGCTCAGCCGACCGGCAATGCCAGCTCAGCCTAGCCAACTGAATCGACCTTACCAAGCCTAAGCAAACCAAGCCGAGCCGACCGAGCCAGAGAGCGGTCGATCGATAGACTCTTATATGCAAAATATCTAGAATATCTTGTACAACCCAATTAAAAAAAAGGTCTGAAATTTAATATTATCATATTGTATCAGCTTCCCTACAAATAGATAGATCATTGTACGAGAAAAAAGAGGACAGACATAATGTATTAGTTTTCACTCTCTCTGTCTCTCTCTCTCCACTTCATTACGCTTTATTTCTTGAGCTGTAATTCACAGACAAATAAGAATTCAAAAGGGAATAAAATTAAACTAAAAAAAATACTCATGTGATCGAGCTCAACTCTTTTTAGTGGTATGCAGATAAATCTTCCTGATGTATAAAGTAAAAAAAAAAAAAAATACTTCATTTAATTGCCTTCTTTTAAATCATTTTTTTTATATATTTAAAAAAAATTAGAAGTTTTAAAATAATGATTTCATTTTAACATTTAAAATAAGTGAAAAAAACCATTATATTAAAGAAATTTATGTTGATGTGAAATCAACACACTTTTTTATTTGATTCCTTACTATGCCAGGAAAAGAATAACAAATTAACAATATTAATAACAAAACCTTTAACATTCATGATAATTATGACAAGGTCTCCATCATCTGCCATCATGTCCAATAAATAAGTTAGAGCCGACTTAACTCCCTGAGTAATTGGACTAAATCAAAAACTCATTTTTAAGTTTTTTGGTGCATTTACATACATATCAACTAATTCCTTTGTATTTACATATCTAACAGCTAAATTTTGCTTTTTACAGTTATTCCACCCAATGTTTTCATTATCACATAAAAAATTCCACCATTTTAACTTTCAAAATCTGAAATACATTTTTTTCATTCTTAATTAAGGATTTCAACTATTAAAAAACATAAATAAAGTTTAAAAAATAAAGAAAACTTTGTTAAGTATGCATAAAATGGACTAATATTTATAGAAAGAGTAATGACATATGGGCTTATTTTATTGTTTGAACTTGGAAATGAAATGTTGAAAAACAATTAAATTTATTAAATTTAGTATTTGGATGCATATAATTAGCATCAATGTTGATTCCTTTCTTTAAAAAGAAAAACTTTTTAAAATAGTAATTATATTTACACATTCAAATTAGTTAGAATAAATCATAATTTTAGAAAAAAAAAACATCGTCTTTTTAAGACCAACTGAATGAGCCTTATACTGTTTGTAATATATAGCATACTTTGGCTTTTCAGTTGGCAGCATCTTCAGATGTTTCAATCAAGTTTTCACTCCCACTTGCAAAAGAAATATTTGCATCTTTGCTTGATAATTGCATGAAATCCCAATCTCTCCTTAATAAAAGGCTATCTCTCTAAACTTTTTTCAATAAAAAAAAAATGAATAAATCCTTATTAGTCAAAACCAATACCATTTGAACCTAATGAGATGAAAAAAGTTATCAGAGATTCTTCAAAAGGTTGTTGATTTGAAGGTGACTTTTAAGTATCTCTTCTTAACCCTTGTTCTATCCGTTCAAATTCAAAATGATGGAAGATTATTTCTATTATAATAGTAATCTCTATAATTTAAAAATTAAGGAATTTTTTTGGGCTAATAAACAAATGGTCTCCTGATTTTGAATTTTTCTTAAAATGTTTAATTTATTTCATGTCACTTGTCTTTCCTCACCTTAGAGCCCATATGTTATATAAGATTACATTGTTCACATTAGCTTGATTATTTGGTCAACCTCTTTGAATGGATGTCACTATTATGACTCCTACCTGCTATTACAAGGATTTTATGGAGTTAAATGCGACTTACTAATTTCCTAACTATGTATGGATTAGATCAAAAGCTATTGTGAAAGATTGATAATTGAAAATACCCCTAAAATTTATTTGGGTATGGGAATTATCTTCATAAGTTGTTAAAAATCTCTCCTAAATAATAATTGAAAACCTTTCCTTTACAGCAGACAACCCCTTTTCTAATAGTTAATAGAATGTTAAACCATAATTATTGTGCTTGATTATGTTAACTTTTTTGTTATACAAATTAATTTTTTTCTAAGTAATTTTTATTAATATGCATGACAGCTTCTATGTTTTCTCATGGCTAAACTAACCTTTGAGGCCTTTCTCCTTTATTAGTTTAAACTAACCTTTCTTTAGCTTGTAAAACCAATAAAATTTTAAATAAATTTCAATTTTGATTTAGTCCCAACTCCCGCAGCCACTAAATAAGTCGAGCCGACTTGAATCCTATTAAGGAACTCACTTTTAAGCTTTTTATGGGACATTTGCATACATATCACCCAATTTCTATGTATTTACATATCCAACATCTACATTTTTCATTTTACATTTATCCCACCAAATTATTTTCGTATCACATAAGAAATTCTACCAATTTTACTTTTAAAAAGTGAAATACACCAATTTATCCCACCAAATTATTTTCGTATCACATAAGAAATTCTTTACAATTAAGGGTCTGTTTGGGGCAGCTGCAGCTTATTGAATAATCTGCTGATAAGCTGATTAAAAATAATCTATCGCTAAACTAGGTGTGGTGGCTATTACAAATTTTTATTTTTTTGGGAAAAGCCGGATCGCGGCCAGCAAGCTGTCACTGCACCTAGATATGTGCAGTTTGTAAACGTTGTTTTCAGCATTTTGAAAACACATAAGCTGTCAAAACGTAATTTACCTAAACAGGCCAGATGCGTTTTCAAAACGTGACCGCACCAGATAACTTGTCTCAAACGACCCTAAATCTATGGTTACAAACCCGCCCTTCATAGAAAATGTCAAAAAAAAAAAAAAAAAAAA
>JXCR01008097.1:347664-372912 GCA_002079205.1 Phalaenopsis hybrid cultivar | reverse complement strand
AAAAAAAAAAAAAAAAAAAAAAATCGCCATGATCTTCAATTTTTCTAATTACTGAACAACCATAGCATCTACGGCTCGGTTTTATAAATATAGTTCGATGAAGAATGATGGGTACAAGCTTTGCTGGCAAACATAAATTTGAATTCAAGTTAATAATATTAGAGTTAGTAAAGTCATTTATAATAATAATAATTAAAAAGTTTGATAGATATTTAATCATAGTTAATAAAGGAGTTATGAAGAAGAGTTTTTTTTTTGTTAGTGAATTTGTGGAATTACCGAGAAATAAGTTATTAGATGTTATTCTAGTCTTTTCTCTACTTTGATTTTATGTGAGCTGGCACTCCTTATTTTTAACTTCCTTTTTTATATAATGCATTCTCCTCTTCTAGTGAGATTTTTTAATCTTGATTTTTATTTATTTCATTATTTATCACATCAATTTTATAACAAAACTAACAATAATTTAAACATTTTCAAGAGATTTTGAAGTCAGCCCCAAAATTCTTACCTATGCATATATCTATGTTGTGTGAGTTGAATGGATGTTATAGTAATGAAATTTTATTAAAATTTAAATCATTTTACGGTTTATAATTATCACAAATTATTCTATTTTTATAGAAATTATCATAAAAAAAAATCTGAATGAAGATAAAAAAATGAAGATTGCAGCGGTGCCATATCAAGGCGAAAATAGTCAAGAAAATAAAGAGCTTGACATTGGAGCGTTGAAAAACTAGTATCATAGTGCTATAACTGAGTCGGACTGTCAATTATATAATGTCACAATGTTGCAAGCAGCACGTCAGCACTATAATATGCAACACCGAAGCGCAACAACCCCAGCTATTCAGTTTTGAAACAATTTTAGAGACAATATGGAGAGTTTCTAGGGGAGTTTATTAACAAACTAGTAATGAATCAATATTATCATGTTTTTCATATCTAAGTAATGCACTAATTCATTTAAAATCTTGATTTGTGGACACTGACACACTATTTTATTATTTATCATTTGATTTGACTGTATTTCTATAGAAAATTTATTGAAGTCTCTTCAAGCTAACTGAGTTTACATACTGACCATGAGTTAGTTTTAGAATTGTTATGATCTATATATATGAGGCAACCTAGAAGTAATTTATCGGGTTCTTGGATATGCTAGACATCATTTCAAGGATATGATAGTCAGATACCTGTTTAGAAACTTGCAATCATTGGCCAGCTCTTTTTTAATACAATTGATACTTTCAATTCTTATAGAAATATGTGGAATTAGAAAAGTATTAGTTATATCTTCTAGTTATTGATAAAAAGTAAGAGATTAAAGTGTCCTTGATAGAAATTTATAAAATTATGAATTCAAATAATAGTAGAAAATTAATGTAAGTGTACCACAAATTCACAATGACCTCTCCATTTGTTATATCTTGTGCAGGGAAAGCCGAGTCTAAGCGAGCTCAGGCTTGGCTCCTGTTAGGTTCGTTCGAAAGTGGCACGTGTTCGAAATAACTCGTGTTTGAAATAGCTCGTGAACAGTGTGTTCGTGTTTGGCTCGATTTACTTATTTGTGTTTGTGTTTGGCTCGAAATTGATTTGTTAGAATAAAAAAAATATTATTGTTATAAATTTCTAAATAAAATTTACATAGTTATTTGTTAAAAAAATTGTTTGCATTAATATTTGAAATTCAAACCATAAAACATTGTTTAACTAAAAAAAATTGAAGAATAGATTTGATACCAAATTTTACACAATAAAAATATCAATATTTTTTGTCCAAAAATTTTACTTTCATTTAAAAAAAAACAAATTTATTACAAATTTATAATTTACTAATAAAACCAGAATACAAAAAAAACTCTCAAATAAAAATAAAAATATAAAAATAATTGTATTACACATTTACATTTACAAAACTACACTTGCACATACACTTATATTACATTTAAACTCTCTATGATTTTGTAATCATTCCTCAATCTTTATGTTCATCGATCTAATGAGTAGTGATTAGTGAATGATGATGAGTTGATGACTTGCATCTGCAATTTTTACTTACATATTAGAAAAGAACAACAAATTCGAAACGAAAAAAAAAAAAAAGTTGAGATCTAATTATTAATTGAGGCTCATATTAACATTTTGAACTCCTTTCATCATTTTCATGTAAATCAACTATACAGTTATACATACTATGTGTCTTCCAAGCATAGTGAAATTAGAGTTAATATCGAAGACATCAATTTAAATTCCAGACAAACTATTGTAATCCTCCATTATGATTTGAATAGGTGTTTGCCTTTTAAAGTGTAAAAGAGTGAAATAATCTTAGACAACTTTATTTTTTCTTATCTTTAAAATTGATTGCAAACATGGATGTCATATCAATAATGAGATTTTGTAATAAACATAGCCTTTAATAGCATCTTAACCATGTTGATAATTTTTCGGCCTAAAAAATAGCTTAAAAACCAAGTACGAAAGCTTAGAAACTAAGAAATAATAGCTTAAAAACCTTGCTCCCAGCACAGGTAGACTGTTGTAATAATTCAAACCAAGCATGAAAGATTCAATGTCAGCAAAGAAACCCATCACAAGTAAACCGTGCGACCTTCTGTTTTTTTGCACAGAATCATGTTTCATGACTCATGAGGGCTTGTAACGATTTCCATGACATTGTTCATCACATAAATCATTATTTTTTCATCCTAAAAGTATGCAAATGGTTGAACAAAGAAATGAAATCACTTCTCAAAATAGACAAGTAATAATTAAGTACAACACAATTGGTTGAAATAAACCAACCATTAAATAATACTCGTTCAATATTTAAATAAAGTGTGTGCAACAATAATATAAATGAATTCGTTTCTTAGTTCTTTGAACATTCCTTTTGTTTACTCACACAGATTCACTTCAAGATGTTCCTCTTCTAATAATTCTTGCTTGTAAAAAAATATATAAATATTAGTAATAAGATGAATAAGTAAATATACTCTAAGAACTCATTCTTAAGAGATATTATCAAAGGAATTTCCGAACTACTCCTGGAATATCTAATTCAACTGGATGAAAATATTAATATATTCACCATCTTTATAGAGAGTAAATTTTCATAATTATTAAGAACTCCCCCACCAGTACTAAATGAAGATTTTGAAGCACCATTTGTTATCGGAATTTATAATATATCCTTGGTCATTTTGGAAGGATAATTGAGATTATTCAACTTTCACCACTCAAGATTATCAAATTGTTCATTGTTAGCCAAAAATAGACCCTCCTCGAGATAAACTTGTAAATCTAATTTTGAAGGATGAATCGAACCAGATGAAACAACAAAATCAATGAATTGAAGTATACAATCTAAAATTTTTGGATTAATTAAATCACTTGACAACTATGAAGATGCAATATCACTTGTAGAAGTAGAGTTAGCAATATTGCTCTCATAATTATTATAGAGTTCCTACATAATATCTTCAACTTGTTGAATTTGTTAGCTTAACTCAACGGATGTGTATGTCTTAGCAAAGTTAAAATTTATGAACTTCAATTTCAATTGAAGGTCCAAAACAACCGCAACGGACATTAGTAGGTTGCACTATTTATCAAATCTAGTTCTCATGACCATAACCATGATCCTGTTATACTCATTGGGTTAGTCGACTCATCCAACAACATTCTTTTGATATGCATAACAGTACGTAAAAAAAATATTTGAGGTCGGGTGGGAAAAACCAGAAATCCTTTTGATCACATGATTAAAAAAAGTAAGAATTTTTTTTATTTCTCATACTTCTCCCAAACTAGGTCAAATGACAAAAAAATGAAATTGTTATCTCAATTTGCATAGTGATTGACCGCCTTTTGAAAAACAAGAGCAGATTCAAGCATTAAATATATTGAGTTCCACCTTGTAGGTACATCGCTGCACAAACTCTTTGATGTTTATATACCTGATTGCTTAGATATCTCAAAAAAATTATGCAACCTTGTCGACATCTTCTTAAAATATTTGACATATTCTCTACAATGATGAATGATGTCATGAATCATTTTCAAACTAACTTGCATCATAATATGCGAGGAGAAAAAGAAATACCCTTAAAATGTAATTTTTCTATTGTCATAAAATTTGATTTAAGAAAGTTAGCAGCAACATCATTATTACTAGCATTATATAAATTGATAGTAGACGCATTGTCTTGTATATTCCAATCTAGCAAGCAATCACATATAGCATTACAAATGGATGTATCAGTATGAGGTGGCTCCAATTTAATAAAATTTATGATTTTTTTTAAATCTCTCAAGATTTATCAATATAATGAGTAGTTTGACACTTGTATTCAATTTTTTGATTGGAAGTCCAACAATCAAAAGTTAATAAAAATCNGTTCGTGTCTCCTCACTATCCTTCCTGATCATTAACACCATGCTGCGTCAGCTCTATAACTAACTTCTATAAGGTTCCAATTTCTGCCAATATTTCCCTTGAATAAATAAGAAAAAGAAGAAATTTGACTAGTCAACCTTGTTCTGGATGGTCGTTGACCCGTTGACGGAGCTCCCAATCTTCTCTGCACCACTGCATGCTCTTGTTCGCCTCCGGTGAAACTAAGCGCCGCGGTTGCCTGAATTTCCAATCCTAAATGCGATAAATCAGCCTGATTTGTCGGCATTGGGACCGCAAAAGGAGAAAGGCTCCAATCCTCGATTAACCTCTGAGGTGTCTCGCTGAATATGTGGCCCGAGGGATCAAAGGAAGAAGAAGCGCGGAGATCCAATACGGCTTTGTTGAAGGCGAAAGAGACCTGCTCGCAGAAGGCGAGCAAGGCGCTTGGGTTGTTGGCGATGTGCGGGAGAGCAGACTCGAGCTCACGGGTAAGCCTGCAGGCTTGAAGGACTTGAGTGAGAGCTTCGTCCATGGCTATGCCGTGAGGTGGCGAGGGCGGTTTGTTGTGGAAGGGAGAGTCCATTGTAGGAGAAAAGGCGGGAGCTTTAATTAAGCGAAAAATGGATCTTTTGTTTTTAAGGTTTGTGTTTGGAGAATTAATGAGGGAGTTAAATAGATGGTGGGTGATTTGATTATGTTTTGTTCAAAGGGTTAGGGACACTTTTGACACGTTATGAAGAAAGAATTGTGTGCGGTGGTGAAAATGTATTGGAGAGAGGTGTATGGGAATTAGTCGTGGTCTATGGGGATCTCAATCTGGGGTCTTTGAGAAGACCTTGAGGGTAAGAAAGGCTTCTTTGAAAAAGGAAGGATTTTTATTGTTTACTGAAAGAATCTGACCGTGGAGAAATTAGAATTTTCATGAACTGAGGAATTGATTTCATGAATTTTTTTGCTTTGAGGAGGTTATTGGGTAGGGTAAAAGTTCTTCGAGTTGCATGAGCTAACCTTCAAGAACGTTATGTTGAAGAGAAGAACGGAGAGGATTGGGAAAATGTTGAATAAAGGAAGTAATTTTATTTTTTGTTTCTAGTGGCGATAAACAAAAAAAATTAATTGAAAATGGATAATTAGTATTGCTAACAAGTTTTGAAGTGTGCAACATATGTGGAGATAGGAAGAACATAGGGGTTCATTTAAGTGCTCGAGCTTAGACTTCTTCTTGGTTTTTAAAAGATGGAGCGATCCACGGGGTGGTCAATTATTTGGTTAGTTGTGATTTGAGATTAATATTTGTTATAATTTGAAATCGAATCGATGCAACAAATAATAAAATAAAATAAAATAAAGAACACAGAAATTTTACGTGCAAAATCTAAGATAGGAAAAATCACGGATAGAGGAGTAAAATTCACTATATCAAAAAAGAGGTAACAAATGAAGAGCGTCTTTTACACAAAATAGAAGAGAGGTTTGTAAGGTTTTAGCAAGGCTTTTAAAGGAAATAATTAAAAGAGAGCCAATAAAGCAATAACGTATGGATTAAAATCTAAATATTTTTATAATTTCCATCTAATGGCTGAAACCTTCAATCCGTGTTGCTCACAATTTTTTTCTAAAGCCTCAATTCACATGCTCACAGTTTTCTTTTAAAGCTTCAATTCACGCGGTTATAATATCCTTATGAGAGATGATAAGTGAGACCCACAAAATTCAAGTTAAACTTAGCAATCTACACCGTGACAAGAATTTCCAAAGTTTGTAGAATAAAACGTTCTCAATCTCTTCATGATCAAGAATGAATACTAACAAAGTCCAAGCAATGCTTAAACTTGATTATTAGGAGTGCCACAATACCCATCATATCCGTAGAGTTACTATGGATGCTGATTTTGCTCACAATAATATCATGAATATCAATAACCTTACGAATGAAGCGGTAATGAATATCAATGTGATTAGTTCTCTCATGAAATATTTGATTTTTGTTGAAATGAATAACACTTTGACTATCACACTTCATGTGTGGTGCATTAAAATTTCACTAAGCTTTTCAAATAGACCTTTTAATCAAAGTGCTTCTTTTAAGCTTTAGTAATTTCCATGTACCCTACTTGAGTTGTAGATAGTGTCATTGTTGTCTGTACAGTAGCCTTCCAGCTAATCACACAACCACCAATGATAAATACGTATCCCATAATTAAGCGATATCCTCTTATCAATTTCTCCAACAAAATCTAAATTAGCATAGAGAATGACTCTATCTGTAGTCCTCCCAAACTATAGATATGCTTCATTTTTTCCAGATAGATACTTGAAGATCTATTAAACTGCTTTCCAATATTATTTACCTGATTTACTCATATATTTACTAACTGCACTAACTACATATGTTAAATCTGGATGAAAACATATCTTAGCATACGTAAGAGATCACGTTGCATTAGAATATAAAACTCGAGGTATATATTAAATCTCATCATCATATTGTGAACACAAAATAGATGAAAGTTTGAAATACAGAACTAATGAAGTACTATTAGGTTTGATATTCTGCATATTAAATCTATAAAAAAACTTTCTCAATGCACTCTTTCTTACTTAAAAATAATTTATCAATATTTTTATATCTATGAATCTCCATGCTAATTATTTTCTTTGCAACTTCAAAAATCTTTCAACTCAAACTCACTGTTAAGTTGAGCTTTTAACGTCTTAATATATTCTTTTTCTTTAACAACTATCAATATATCATCGATATATAAGAGAAAGTAGATAAATAATCTTTTATTATTAATTTTGGAGTAAACATAGCTACCATAACTACTCTCAAACTCATTAGCATTCATGAATGAGTCAAATTTCTTATACCACTACCTAAGAGATGGTTTCTTCTTTTGTAACCCCTCTTCAAGCTCTTCATGCAAAAATTTTGTCTTTACATCTAACTACTCAAGCTTAAGATTATTCTTAGTCACAGTACTAAGTAAAGCTTGAATTGAGCAATGTTTGATTACTAGAGAGAATATATATGTAAAATTTACACTTGAAATTTAATTAAATCCCTTTGCAACAAGCCTAGTCATATATAAGGCATCTTTAACTCCTCATGTACCTTCCTTCTTCTTAAATAGCCTTTTGTAGTGAACAACTTTCTTGCATTGAGGTAAATTTACTAAATCCTAAGTTATATTTTATGTAGGGAGTCAATTTCCTCTTGCATAGCAATCATCCATTTATTATAATCAATTGAATTCATATATTATATATAGCTAGAAGGTTCTTCACCACACTCAATACCTTCAGCTATTATTAGGGCATAAGAAACCAATTTAGCCTCACCATACCTCTAAGACTACTTAATTTCTCTTATTCAATTCTTGACAATTAAATATGGCGATGGTTATTGTCATAGTGGTGGGGAAGCAACATTATCATAATTATATAAATTTGACTCAAAAGTTATGCACCTATATCTCTGAATCTCCAATTTTCTGCAAGACATAAGTCATTTCCTTCTAAATAACATCTTTAGATTACATAGTAGATGTTATATGTAGTATGTTAGACTCATCAGATATAAAATCTCTACTAATGATCACTTTCTTGGTTTATTGGCACCATAACTTATAAACCTTAACTCAAATTTTATAAATAATAAATTTACACTTTATAAATTTAAGCTCTAGTTTATCATTCTTAATATGAGCATATGCGGGATAACAAAAAAGTTCATAAATTAGAGTAATCTACAGATGTAACTGACCAAATCTCTTATGGGGTTTTCTTATCAATAGCAATGGCAGGAGAGCAATCACCAAGCAACAAGTTGTAGAAATAGCTCCAGGATAAAATATCTTAGCTAGCTTGGCATTGGAGAGTATGCAATGATCATTCTACATTATACATTGTTCATTCGCTTTACCACACCACTTTGCTGGTGCGTAAGTTGGACTGTGAGGTTTTTCATCATTCTTTCTGATTTGTAGAAGGTTTTAAATTCTTTGAATATAACTTTAACCCATTATATGTTTGAAGACATTTTATCTTCTATCTAGTTTCTTTCTCGATCATGTTCTTCCATTTCATAAATAAAGCAATAACATCATTCTTCTGCTTTAAGAAGAACGCCCAAAATTCTCTTGAGAAATCATTAATGAACTTCAACATATACCTGATGCCTCTTTTTTAATGGCTTTTTGCGGACGCATCGAGCACTACTCCATAAACACTTAGAGGACAAAACTCTTTCAAAAATTTCTTAATTCTCTATCACCTCATGTTTAACGCATCGACTGTAATACAATGCATACTTTCGTACAGTTATGTGCAAAACTCATACGAGATGCTAAGGATGTTGCGAACAATTAAAAAATTCCTTAAATTTGATACATGTTTTTCAAAGTGTGGTAGGGTGAGATGTAACGGGCAATTCAAAATTAAGTACATGTACTCGATTTCAAAAGCGCAATGGAAAAAACAAGTGAAATTTTCTTATTCAGGTAACTTATATGTGCTTTTTGTAGGATGGTTAGTGATGAAGATCAAGCTATAGTGTTGCACGACCCATACATATTTTTTGTAGCATGACAAGGATGACGTCAAGAGACTTTCAAAATGCTGCCAAAATTTCATCTAATTGTCATTTATTTTGAATAATTAAATTGAACTCTTTTGGTTAAAATGTAATTAAGAAAAGCTTCCAAGGTACAAATTAAAGATAAAATTTATACTTAAGTTATCATGAGCATCATTAAATTAAATGAGGACATAGTCAAACATAAATAGAACTTGTATAAGTTTTATAGCAGGCTCGATGTCTCGGCAACAAGTTTGGATGAAACATGCAATGAACATGGTAGTTTCAAGTAAAATCCTTTATTTGAAAGCAAATGATGGTCACAATGAAATCTATTTTTCGATATTTCATGGCATGTATATTCTTGGGGCTATTTTCAGGTAAATATTATCACAGAAATATTCATTCAATTATTTTAATAAGCATGCACATATTTAAAAATTAAACTATTAGGCTTAAATGCTTGCATATGGTCCAACCATCATATTGAATGCTCTATCAAGTGGTCTCAGAATGCTGTGTGGACTTAAATTGAATTAAATTTTGAAATGCTACACCTACATGATATAAAAAATATAACACATGCATGTACTTCGTCATTTGTTTCAAGTTTTCTAATCTTAAGCGGCTGAGAATGCTAAGTATGTTAATTGCATACTTAGTATAAACATTTTCAAAGGAGATGATAGTATTAACATCATTTTGAATGCTTAAGCAATTAAACTTGATCAAATCATAGTATAAACATTTCAATCATCCTCTTAAGATGTGCATATTATTTGCACATTTCATTTGAAGGGGTTCATTTGAAATTTAAAGGAATTTTAAATCATTAAAATTTTTTAAAATATTTATATAAAATAAAAATTACTAAAAAACAAAAAAAAAAAGTACAAATTCATTCACTCTCCAGCATTGATTGTCGAGGGGTGACAAATCTGATTTTAGCTTAAGCCCACATAGAGTCGATGTTATATTAAGTATACAAATAAATTCAAACTCAAAATAAATATATATTAGTATAAACATGGCTAGAGTATTTTGTCCGTGTGGTTTTGCCTCCAAATGATACCACAAGAAGTGGTTATAACTAGAGTCCTCTAATCGGGTGATTTATTGCCAATGACACCATTATATTACAGTCACAGTTGTACCTCATATATTACCTAATAATTTTTTTTTTTTTGAGTTATGAATCATAAGGTATAATTGATAGGACATGAAGCCATCTGTAAGCTAAGGCCGTCTTAGATTAGTTCCCTTTTGAAAAACATTAATCACCCTAAGTTTACATAGTTCCCTTGGATGAAGCAACTCATGATTGCTGATAATGATCATTTTGTCAGATTAGGTCGACTATCTCCTCTAATTAAGTAGACTAGGGATTACAATGACCCAGAACGATATAAGCATTAAATCTTGATCAGACGCGTCATCATTTCCCTCACCTCACCCTAATCTCACGGTAATAATTTCGTAAATTTTATGATCATTAATTTTAAATCTTAAATTTGATGTTACAACTACATGAATATTGAAAATTACAGTCACACAATTCTAACGTTAATAGAGAAAAAAAATTAATGGTAATTCCTATTATCGTCAATTTTGCGTCTGATGTGTACTCCATGCAAAAATAAGCCTTGTAAAGGTGATTAGCATTGACAGTGATCGACAAAAAAAATTCCATCAGTTTTTGCATCAAATCATGTCGATGTTAGTCAGTTATGATGTCATTCATGCAGACGCAAATATTATCTACAAAAGTTACTTCCAGTTTTGTAGACGCAAGTTCGCATTGGACTACGGGTCCTGCATCAAAATTTATCCACAAAATCGAATGCAAACTTGTAACAATTTAAAAAGATATCGAAGAACAATCAAATTTTCTTACCCCTGCACACAACAAATAGCACAAACATTTGCTCATCATCAACACGACACATAATATATTATATAAACATGTATCGATAATAAAAATAGATAAAACTAATAAAGATTTCACAAAAATTATTTAAGGTATCCATCAAACAAATTTTTATAAAATCCAACTTGAGAATATATATATATATATATGATCATATCCAAACACTAAACAATATAAAAATGCACAAGTCGGTACCAGGCACAACTCCTCCTCCTCCTCCTCCTCCTCCTCCTCCTCCTCCACTAAAAACAGGGGTCTCTGACTAAGGTGATCAACAACCTGCAGCAGCATACACATATACACAAATCTAACACCTAAATTTCAAATTTTAGCATACATACATACCACTCAATTCTTATATGCTACATATCTATCATCTAACCTTCAATTTTAACATATGTATCACAAAATTTTTATTTATTACATATTTAACACCTAAATTTCAATTTTCTCCACACAAACCCCTTGGCTCTTTTGCATTACATATCTATCACCTAACCTTCAATTTTCTACATACAATACTCAATTTTTATGTATTACAAATCAAACTCTTAAACGCCAATTTTTACGTACATATCACTCAATTCTTATGTATGCATTACATAACTATGACCTAACCTTTAATTTTGACATACATACCACTCAATTCTTATGCATTACATATCTAATATCTAACCTTCAATTTTTACATACATACCACTAAATTCTTATGCAGTACAGATTGATGGCTAGAACGTTTTGCTTTTGGTGGCGTACTTATGCTTGCTTGCTGGCTTAGACTTAGATTCGGGTTTGCCTGAAGCAATAAGAGTGGTAGATTGGCTTCACCTCTCATTGATAGCTTAATAAATGTCAGAGCGGCCAACTAAGGGGTGACAGGTCTAGCTTCTAGTCTTGATGTTGAGGCTCCCCCTTAGCTTTGCTCGATTGCAACCAGCTCAATGTCCTTTCAACTTCTCGGTGTTATGCACCAGAAGGACTTACAACTAATAATGAATTTTTAGTGTGGAACAAAGAAAGTTTCTCTACAAGAATTAGCTCTCTCCAGTGGAGATCCTTTGAATAACAATATAAGACTCGAATAGAGAGTAAACCGTGTCTACAAGTTCAAGATTTTCTCTGGCACGGAGCACCACATGTGCCTCTTGACCCACCACCATAGTAGCTTTGGGGCAGGTAGGCTTTGCATGGGCAACCACTTAGGCTTTCTTCTTAGCAGCTCGAGTGGCATCCACTGCCTCCCACTTAACATCTTGGGTATCCAAGGCCACCCAATGCTCCTCAGTTATCCACTAGAAGTCCTCTGGTCACAACACCAGGTTGATAACTACCAGATCGAGATACCAGTGAATAAAAAATTGTTGCCCCTTGACCCCCACTATTTCAATTGCACCCGATATGGTACCTCTTCTTTGATTTGTTAGCCGCACCTCTAGATGGAATACCTTGGACGTTCCAGCCTTTGAAGACAAATTGAGACAGAAGCGTAGCTTCCAGTCCTTCAATTTATTCTCCAACCTCAACTTGGAACTTGCTGAGCGAGACAAACTATACATAATCATGTAAAATGATCTAGAACGAGAACAACTACATAAAGAGCTTTGTCGACCACAAAATTCCTGGTTGGTGGTAGAAAATGATGTTGGACATAATGGAAGCAATAAAGTTAGACATAATCTGAGCTGGGATGACCCCATAATGGTTGAATATAGCTCATAATTCTCGATAGAAAGGCAACTTGAAAATGAATTTGAATTGATCTCTATAGAAAATAAAGACACCCTAAATCGGTTTGTTGCTAGATAATTCTTCTTGGTGGCTTGAAGCTTTATAACAAAATCAAGGGCACATGTCTCCAGTAGTCGAGCTACCTCCACCAGTGTTATCATTAAGTTGCCCATTTCTAAATAAGTTAAGTCTATGACATGACTATAAGAATCTATTGTATTGTCAATTCTTGATCTCTGATAAGGAGCCTTGAGGGCGTCCATGGGATGTTTAGTAATAGTAGAGAACTGGGTCTTTCCAGTGGACAGATCTATTTGAAGGTTGGTTGTTGCCTTCGATTGACTTTCTTTTAGTGATTAACTTAAATGCTTATTTGTTTTATTTAATCTGATTGGTTTGGATTTAGATCAATATGTCGTCCTTTTGCAATTATCATGGCTCGGTTAGCCTCTAGCTTTGGCTTGGATGGTTGCATCTGGTCGGCCTTTAGTTCTGGCTCATGTGGCTGCATCTTATCAGAAAAATGAGCCTTTTGGTCTTTTTTCGACGAGTTTTCCTAGCTATACTTTTTTTCCTTTTGGACCATTAGATCTCCATAGGATTAGTCCTGACACAGTTTTCAATGTGCATATTTTAGTTCCCCGATTATCTTACTTCCTAAAAGTGACAATGTTGTAAGAATGAGAGAATTTAACAAAAAAAGTATATAGCATTTATTTCTAATCAATGATTTAACAATTGATTTTTTAGATTTCTCTGCCCTTGGTTCTTAAAATAGAGCTACATAGGACTCTCACATTATATATTTTCTTTGTATCTCTTCTCACTTTAATCGTCATCTTTCAAGTGCTATCATGGAGAACGTGTCGAATCTTTTAATTGATCTCCCTAGAAATTAAATGCTTCTCAGCTCCTTTGGGAAGCTGAAGGATTGGTATCACCCAAAAGAGGAAAAGAAGAAGAAGAGTATTGATGCTAAGAAAAGAAAAACAGTTGCACAGGTGTATCATGTAAGGTAGTCTGATTCTTTCCTCAAAACTAGGAGGAGGAAAATTCAGACGATCGACCTGATGATCAAACCTTTGACTCAACATTTTCTTGCACACCAAACCTTCCAATAGATGGGACAACGTAAGAAGCTGCTGGTGCTCTGCGACCACCAAGCGTGCAAGAAGCTTCTGGTATTCTAGCATTGCCCACTGAGAGCAGTGTTTCAATAATATGGTTTGAGTTGGATTGACTCCTTTGTATGAGAAGTCTGGGTCTTACTTTTAAAAGTTTAATTTTTTGTGTCCTTTTTGCTTGCATTATCTCATGGTGCAACTGACATTGTCATGGTTGTATTGGGTGATGATTCACCTTCAACATGTTTCGGTGAAAATATGACTGCAATGCCAACGATGACTGCCCATAGGGGATGACCGCCCAGACGATCTTGTCAAAACATACATGGAAACAATTATTCAACATTTGGTATCTCCTTGATCATTGTCTTGGAACTTGGATCAGATTGAAAACTCCTTCGCTTGGTCGACTACAATTAAACGAGAGGAGGAGATGCAGGAGCTGCTGTCTCGTGTAGACAAAGTGGAATGTATGGAGGAAAAGATGGTCTCCCTTCATCGAGAATAGTTAGAAGTCCATGAGAATTTTCTCATACAATGGGCTCAAGTCGGGAAGGATCAGGAAAAATAATTTAAGTTTGGGAGAGAAGGATTGTATATGAGGCCGCTTTAGAAGGGGCTTGTCTTAGCTGAAATAGCAAACGATCACCATGCAAATTTTTTTCTATCATACTAGTTTCTAAGTGTAATTTATCAAGTTTAATTTCGGAATAAAAATTATATTTTCTTCTCAAATCTTGTATTGATGTGATATTTATATTAGCACATTTTTGGAATTACAATTCGTTTCCATTTATCCTCTATGGTACACTTCTTCTGTTATCTTATATTTAAGGGTTAGGGGTGGGATTGATGCTAAGCTTTTACTGTCTATTTCTCTTAATTTCTATTTGCTTCTTTAGCTTTCTATTCTTTCTTTCTTCACGCTCTGTTTGTGTGACCCCAAAATACTCTCCGTAAATCTTCAGATCAATTGCCATGATCGACCACTCAATGATAACACTGGTGGCGGTAGCTCGGCTACTGGAGACATGTGCCTTTGATTATATTATAAAGCTTCAAGCCACCAAGAAGAATTATCTAGCAACAACCCGATTTAGGGTGTCTTTATTTTTTATAGAGATCAATTCAAATTCATTTTCAAGATGCCTTTCTATCGAGAATCATGACCTTGCCGATCTGAAGCTTTATAACATATCAATTGATCTGAAGATTGATCATATCAATTGATAAGCAAAGTCTAGACATTCAAATCACCTTGCCGACCTGAAGCTAATAAAGCTCTGCCGACCTACAATGCCAGCTCAGCCTAGCCAACTGAATCGACCTTACCAAGCCTAAGCAAACCAAGCCGAGCCGACCGAGCCAGAGTGCGGTCGATCGATAGACTCTTATATGTAAAATATGTAGAATATCTTGTACATCCTCAATTAAAAGAAGGTCTGAAATTGAATATTATCATATTGTATCATCTTCCTTACAAATAGAGAGATCATTGTATGAGAAAAAAAAAGGACAAACATAATGTATTAGTGTTCACTCTCTCTCTCTCTCTCCACTTTATTACGCTCTATTTCTTGAGACGTAATTCACAGACAAATCAGAATTCAAAAGGGAAAAAAATTAAACTAAAAAAATGGTTCATGTGATCGAGCTCAACTCTTTTTAGTGGTATGCATATAAATCTTCCAGATGTATAAAGTAAAAAAAAATACTTCATTTAATTGCCTTCTTTTAAATCATTTTTTTTATATATTTAAAAAAATTTAGAAGTTTTAAAATAATGATTTCATTTTAACATTTAAAATAAGTGAAAAAACCATTATATTAAAGAAATTTATGTTGATCACACAATTTTTTATTTCATTCCTTACTATGCAAGGAAAAGGATAACAAATTAACAACATTAATAACAAAACCTTTAACATTTATGATAATTATGACAAGGACTCCATCATCTGCCATCATGTCCAACAAATAAGTTAGAGCCCACTTAACTCCCTAAGTAATTGGACTAAATCAAAAACTCATTTTTAAGTTTTTTTGGTGCATTTACATACATATCAACTAATTCCTTTGATTTACATATCTAACAGCTAAATTTTGCTTTTTACAGTTATTCCACCCAATATTTTCATTATCACATAAGAAATTCCACCATTTTAACTTTCAAAACCTGAAATACATTTTTTCATTCTTGATTAAGGATTTCAACTATAGAAAAGCATAAATAAAGTTTCAAAAATAAAGAAAACTTTTTTAAGCATGCACAAAATGGACTAATATTTATAGAAAGAGTAATGGCATATGGGCATATTTTATTGTTTGAACTTAGAAATCAAATGTTGAAAAATGATTAAATTTATTAAATTTAGTATTTGGATGGATATTAGCATCAATGTTGATTCCTTTCTTTAAAAAGAGAAACTTTTTAAAATAGTAATTATATTTACACATTCAAATTAGTTAGAATAAATCATTATTTTAGAAAAAAAAAACATTGTCTTTTTAAGACTAACTGAATGAGCCTTATTTTGTTTGTAATGTATAGCATACTTTGGCTTTTCAGTTGGCAGCATCTTCAGATGTTTCAATCAAGTTTTCACTCCCACTTGCAAAAGTAATATTTGCATCTTTGCTTGATAATTACATGAAATCCCAATCTCTCCATAATAAAAGGCTATCTCTCTAAACTTTTTTCAATAAAAAAGAAATGAATAAATCCTTATTAGTCAAAACCAATACCATTTGAACCCAATGAGAAGAAAAAAGTTATCAGAAATTCTTCAAAAGGTTGTTGATTTGAATGCGACTTTTAAATATCTGTTGAAATTCAAAATGATGGCAGATTATTTCTATTTTAATAGTAATCTCTATAATTTAAAAATTAAGGAATTTTTTTGGGCTAATAAACAAATGGTCTCCTGATTTTGAATTTTTCTTAAAATGTTTAATTTATTTCATGTCACTTGTCTTTCCTCACCTTAGGGCTCATATGTTTTATAAAATTACATTGTTCATATTAGCTTGATTATTTGGTCAACCTCTTTGAATGGATGTCACTATTATGACTCCTACTAAACCTGCTATTACAAGGATTTTATGGAGTTAAATGCGACTTACTAATTTCCTAACTATGTATGGATTAGATCAAAAGCTATTGTGAAAGATTGATAGTTGAAAATACCCCCTAAATTTATTTGGGTATGGGAATTATCTTCATAAGGTGCGAAAAATTTCTCCTAAATAATAATTGAAAACCTTTCCTTTACAACAGGCAAGCCAATTTCCATTAGTTAACAGAATGTTAAACCACAATTATTGTGCTTGATTATGTTAACTTTTTTGTTATACAATTTAATTTTTTTTTCAAGTAGTTTCTATTAATATGCATGACAACTTCTATGTTTTCTCCATTTCTCTAGATAGATTAAACACTATCTCCTAACAATCAAAGGTTGGACCAACTAAATGAGACCACATGAAAGTAATTGACATGTTTTATTATTAACCTTCTACAAAGTTCTGTAGAACAGCAGAAGAAAAAACATTCATGTATTATTTTTTATTTAATACTTAGTATTAAAGAATAATTAATAAATCGAAATAAATCAGCTTTCATAAAATTGCATTAAATAGCTGATTCCTAAAACTATTTAAAGAAAAGAATAGCAAATTAAAAATAATAATAACAGGAGCTTTAACTTCTGTGATGATATGATACAAGGGCTCTAGCATCTGGCATCATGGCTAAGCTAACCTTTGAGGCCTTTCTCCTTTCTTAGTTTAAACTAACCTTTCTTTAGATTGTAAAACCAATAAAATGTTAAACAAAATTCAATTTTGATTTTGTCCCAACTCGCGCAGCCACTAAATAAGTTGAGCCGACTTGAATCCTATTAAAGAACTCACTTTTAAGCTTTGTGGGACATTTACATACATATCACCCAATTTCTATGTATTTACATATCCAACATCTACATTTTTCTTTTTACATTTATCCCACCCAATAATTTTCATATCACATAAGAAATTCTACCAATTTTACTTTCAAAAGTGAAATACACCTTTCATAAACGTTTACATTTATTCCATGCAAATATCTCGGAGCTTGCCGGGTGCGGTCTACGGTTTTGTAAGAAAAAGTTAATTTTACAATTAAGAGTCTGTTTGGGGCAGCTGCAGCTTATTGAATAATTTGCTGATAAGCTGATTAAAAATAATCTGTCGATAAACTAGGTGTGATGACTATTACAAATTTTTATTTTTTTTGGAAAAGCCGGATCGCAATCAGAAAGTTTCCACTACACCTAGATATGTGCAGTTTGTAAACATTATTTTCAGCATTTTGAAAACACATAAGCTGTCAAAACGTAGTTAACCCAAGCATGCTAGATGCATTTTCAAAACGTCATCGCACCAAATAAGTTGTCTCAAACGGACCCTAAATCTTCCCGCCCTTCATAGAAATGTCAAAAGAAAGAAAAAAGGTCGCCATCATCTTGAATTTGTGGAATTACCGGGAAATAAATTAATACTTATGTAGATGTTATTCTAGTCTAAATTCTGAACTTGCAGGAGAAGCATATATTTCTCATTTAATTCGTCTTTTCTCTACTTTGATTTTATGTGAGCTGACACCCCTTATTTTTAACTTTCTTTTTTATATAATGAATTCTCCTCTTCTAGTGATGATTTTTTTAATCTTGATTTTTATTTATTTCATTATTTATCACATCAATTTTATAACAAAACTAACAATAATTTTAACATCTTCAAGAGATTTTAAATTCAGCCACAAAATTCTTACCTATTTTTATAGAAACTTTCATAAACTTGAGAGTTCAGTGCCTCTGTGCTAACTCATAACATAAGAGTACAATTTTTCTGACAAAATGATTTAAAGACGGAGAGCTTGATGCATCAGTGATAGAAAGAGCCTAAATTTTGCTTAATAGTTAAAGAGTTTAGCACCTTTTGTGTTGGCTTATGGCACCACAGAGCTACAAGTAGCAAGCCAGCACCAAAATATGCAACACCGAAGTGCAACAACCCCAGCTATTTAGTTTTGAAACAATTTTAGAGACAATATGGAGAGTTTCTAGGGGAGTTTATTAACAAACTAGTAATGAATTTGTTGTGAGATATGTACTTCTTGGCATAGAAATGAGACGGAAAGATACAGGCAAACACAGATCGTTTACGTGATTCGATTCAACTGGATCTACGTCCACGGGAGGGAATCAATCAAATAGTTCACTAAAGCAAAAGAAATGAAGAATACATAGCTTATATATAGAGATGAGTCCTCATCTTTCTTCTATGACCTCCCTCTCAAACGACACCTTGATACAAGGCCTCAAGCTGTTCTCCTTCTCTCTAGCTCTCTAGCTATTCTCTTCTCATTTGTGGTAGTTTAAGATCTCTTCCCTTGCTCTCCTAAACCTCACACCCTCTCTATTTATAGAAGCAAGAGAGCGGTAGGTGAGATGTGGTAAGCGAGCGGTACCACATTACAAAAATACTCTTATACCTTAGTTCAATAATTGAGAGTCAAAATAACAGACTCAATATTATTATGTTTTTCATATCCAAGTAATGCACTAATTCATTTAAAATCTTGATTTGTGGACACTAACACACTATTTTATTATTTATCATTTGATTTGACTGTATTTCTATAGAAAATTTATTTTAAGTCTCTTCAACCTAATTGAGTTTATATACTGACCATGAGTTAGTTTTAGAGTTGTTATGATCTATATATATGAGGCAACCTAGAAGTAATTTATCGGGCTCTTGGATATGGTAGACATCATTTCAAGGATATGATAGGCACATACCTATTTAGAAACTTGCAATCATTGGCCAGCATTTTTTTAATACAATTGATACTTTCAATTCTTATAGAAATATGTGGAATTAGAAAAGTATTAGTTATATCTTCTAGTTATTGATAAAAAGTAAGAGATTAAAGTGTCCTTGATAGAAATTTATAAAATTATGAATTCAAATAATAGTAGAAAATTAATGTAAGTGTACCACAAATTCACAATGACCTCTCCATTTGTTATATCTTGTGTAGGGAAAGCCGAGTCTAAGCGAGCTCAGGCTTGGCTCATGTTCGGCTCGTTCGAAAGTGGCACGTGTTCGAAATAACTCGTGTTTGAAATAGCTCGTGAATAGTGTGTTCATGTTTGACTCGATTTACTTATTTGTGTTTGTGTTTGGCTCGAAATTGATTTGTTAGAATAAAAAAATATTATTATTATAAATTTCTAAATAAAATTTACATAGTTATTTGTTCAAAAAAATTTTTGCATTAATATTTGAATTTCAAACCATAAAACATTGTTCAACTAAAAAAAATTAAAGAATAAATTTGATACAAAATTTTACACAATAAAAATATCAATATTTTTTGTCCAAAAATTTTACTTTTATTTTTAAAAAAACAAATTTATTACAAATTTATAATTTACTAATTAAACCAAAATACAAAAAAACTCTCAAATAAAAAAAAAAAAAAATTATATTACACATTTACATTTACAAAATTACACTTGCACATACACTTACAAAAAAAAATATATTAAATTTAAACTCTCTATGATTTTGTAATCATTCCTCAATCTTTATGTTCAACGATCTAATGAGTAGTGATTAGTGAATGACGATGAGTCGATGACTTGCACCTGCAATTTTTACTTATATATTAGAAAAGAACAGCAAATTCGAAACAAAAAAAAAAGTTAAGATCTAATTATTAATTGAGGCTCAGATTAACATTTTGAACTCCTTTCATCATTTTCATGTAAATCAACTATACAGTTATACATATTATGTGTCTTCCAAGCATATGAAATTAGAGTTAATATCGAAAGCATCAATTTAAATTCCAGACAAACTATTGTAATCCTCCATTATGATTTGAATAGGTGTTTGCCTTCTGAAGTGTAAAAGAGTGTAATAATCTCTGACAACTTTATTTTTTCTTATCTTTAAAATTGGTTGCAAACACAGATGTCATATCAATAATGATATTTTGAAATAATCATAGCCTTTAATAGCATCTTAACCATGTTGATAATTTTTCGGCCTAAAAAATAGCTTAAAAACCAAGTAGGTAAGCTTAGAAACTAAGAAATAATAGCTTCAAAACCTTCCTCCCAGCACAGGTAGACTGTTGTAATAATTCAAACCAAGCATGGAAGATTCAATGTCAGCAAAGAAACCCAGCACAAGTAAACCTTGCTCCTAAACTAAGCATACTGTTCCTGAACCATTGTAATAATTCAAACAATGTAAACAAGAAACCCAAAACAAGTAAACTGTTCCCGAACCAAACCAAGCAGCCAAACAATTCAAACCATTGTAATAATTAAAAAAAAACTTTTATAAGTTGCTAAACAATCCAAACCATTGTAATAATTAAAAAAAACCTTATGTGAAAAACAACAGCCATAAGGAGCCAAAAAGGCCCAATGTCAGCAATCTATATGTGAAGACCAAGAAAAGACTTCAAAACTGTGCAAAAAAAATTTCCTCTCTTTAATTATCGCAATTCACAAAGCTTTTCACATTCTCAGTTGTCTTGTTCCAGCATTTCACACAACTTCAATAACATGATTACAACCTTGCATGGCACTTACATTCATTTGAAACAATTTTTTAAATAATAAAAGTCACCTAAACATTTTTTATAATATTCTCTTTTAATATGGCACCCAATCAAGAAATCAGCACCAGCATAAAGTAAGTACTATGCTAAGTTGCAAACTGCAATACTGACTGAATAATCAATGCATAGAAACAAGAAGAAGAAGTGCGACCTTTAGTTTTTTTGCACAGAATCATGTTTCATGACTCATGAGGGCTTGTAACGATTTCCATGACATTGTTCATCTCATAAAATCATTTTTTTTTCATCCTAAAAGTATGCAAATGGTTGAACAAAGGAATGAAATCACTTCTCAAAGAAGACAGGTAATAATTAAGTACAACACAATTGGTTGAAATAAACCAACCATTGAATAATACTTGTTCAATATTTAAATAAAGTGCGTGCAACAATAATATAAATGAATTCGTTTCTTAGTTCTTTAAACATTCCTTTTGTTTACTCACACAAATTCACTTCAAGATGTTCCTCTTCTAATAATTCTTGCTTGTAAAAAAGATATATTAATATTAGTAATAAGTTGAATAAGTAAATATACTCTAAGAACTCATTCTTAAGAGATATTATCAAGGGAGTTTCCTAACTACTCGAGGAATATCTAATCCAACTAGATGAAAATATTAATATATTCACCATCTTTATAGAGAGTAAATTTCCATAATTGTTAATAACTCCCACACCAGTACTAAATGAAGATTCTGAAGCACCATTTGTTATCGGAATTTACAATATATCCTTGGTCATTTTGGAAGGATAATTGAGATTATTCAACTTTCACCACTCAAGAATATCAAATTGTTCATTGTTAGCCAAAAATAGACCTCCTCGAGATAATCTTGTAAATCTAATTTTGAAGGATGAATCGAACCAGATGAAACAATAAAATCAATGAATTGAAGCATACAATCAAAATTTTGTGAATTAATTAAATCACTTGGCAACTATGAAGCTACAATGTCACTTGTAGAAGTAGAGATAGAAATATTGCTCTCGTAATTATTATAGAGTTCCTACATAACATCTTCAAATTTTTGAATTTGTTAGTCTAATTCAACGGATGTGTGTCTTAGCAAAGTTAAAATTTATGAACTTCATTTTTAATTGAAGGTCCAAAACAACTGCAACGGACATTAGTAGGTTGCACTATTTATCAAATCTAGTTCTCATGGCCATAATCATGTTCCTGTTATACTCCTCGGGTTAGTCAACTCATTCAACAACATTTTTTGGATATGCATAACTATACATAAAAAAAATATTTGAGGTCGGGTGGGAAAAACCAGAAGTCATTTTGATCACATGATTAAAAAAGTAAGAAATCTTTTTATGTTCTCATACTTCTGCCAAACTAGGCCAAATGACAAACAATTGAAATTGTTATCTCAATTTGCATAGTGATTGACCTTCTTTTGAAAAACAAGAGTAGATTCAAGCATTAAATATATTGAGTTCCACATTGTAGGTACATCGCTGCACAAACTCTTTGATGTTTATATACCTGCTTGCTTAGATATCTCAACAAAATTATGCAACCTTGTCGACATCTGAAAATATTTGACACTCTCTATTATGATGAATGATGTCATGAATCATTTTCAAACTAACTTGCATCATAATATGTGGGGAAAAAAAGAAATACCCCTTAAAATGTAATTTTCCTCTTGTCATAAAATTTGATTTAAGAAAGTTAGCAGCAACATCATTATTACTAGCATTATATAAATTGATAGTAGACGCATTGCCTTGTATATTCTAATCTAGCAGGAAATCACATATAGCATCACAAATGAATGTAGCAGTATGAGGTGGCTCAAATTCAATAAAATTTATGATTCTTTTTTAAATCTTTCAAGATTTATCAATATAATGAGCAGTTAGACACTTGTATTTAATTTTTTGATTGGAAGTCCAACAATCAAAAGTTAATAAAAGCATGTGTACATCTTTAAATTATTTTTTCAACTTTTCTTTTTCAAACTCATAAATCTTCTTACAATTATTTTTTATTGTGATTTTTGAAACTTTCTGATAATTTAGATTTAATACTTTCAATAAAATGCTAAACCATATATGCTTAACAATATTAAATGGATACTCATGCACTATAGTTATTTTAGCAATTATCTCTTTAACTATTTGTTGATAATAGCTTTTTGGATGGTGAAACATTAGGATCTCAAGATTTGCATCAACAACGAGTAGCATAAAATTCAACAATCAATTTCATATTTACCAAATTTACTAAATCTTATTTGAAACCAAGCTCACATAGCCCTCATCCATTCTGGATTTATTTGATTTATTAAATCCTATTTAACTTAAATTTTATAGGTAGTCGAACATCATAAAAACAACATATATTAGATTCTCAAAGCCATAAAAACATCATATGTGAAAGCCATAACATAATCTGATATAGATGCAGACAATAAGTAAGATTTCACTCCAAAAAACTCCAAATACTAGATTTCACTGAAGAAATCTAAATAAATCTAAATGAAATTTTAAAAATTTTAGGCTAAGAAGCTAACCTAGAAGAGAAATATGAAATAATAGAGAAGAGATACTCAAAGATAACACCTCGGTAACCTTAATATGCTATGATAAAGAGAGAAGACTCAAAGGAGCAACAGAGCAACTGATCAAGCATTCGAGCAAATGTCAAGGACAAAGAGACAATGCCTAAGACAGAGAAAAAGAGAATGAATGAAAACCCTAAACTTCTCGCCAGGAACCAAACAAGAAAAGAGAGAAAGATTGGGAGACGGCCGCAAGCGCGCAACGCCTTTCGAGATGGGTCTGTTTGGGGCAGCTACAACTTTCCATCTTTTTAGCTGCAGCTGGACTGTCCCAAGAAGCTGCTGCGAATAAACTATTGTGGGAAAGCTGATTGTCTGTTTGTTGCAGTTGTGTGAGAACAGCTGTGGTGCAGCTGTTTATGTAAAAATAACAATTCTACCCCTCTTCAGTAAAGCTATGGAGAGGCCACGCGACGGTATTTGGGTTAGAGACTTAGAGAATAAGAATTTTAGCATTTAGGTTTTAATTCTTAAATTTTAACGTTTTTGTTATAAGGACTGTATAAATTATATAATTTAATAATAACTTATATTATATAATTATATTCATATTTTTTATTGATAATTTATTCACATGGTAGGATTTATTTTTTAATATATATGATACCTTAGACAGTTATCTAATATATTAATATATTCTTTTTAATACTTTATTATGTATTAATTTTTTTTCGAGCCGAACACAAATGAACGGATATTTGTTTGTGTGGCTCGTTTATAATTTGAGCTTAAAAAATTATTCGTGTTCGGCTCGTTATGCTTAACAAACAAGCTGAACTCGAGCTACTTTAAGTTTGAATACGAGTTGTTCGCGAACAACGAACCATTTCAACAGCCTTAATCTTGTGCTAGTTGTCATTTAAAATTTAGATTAATTTGGTATTTTGTAACAAATGAATAAAATCTTGGATATAATTATTATTAATTAACTAATACATTCATTTGTGTTCTCCATAAGGCGATTAATATGCTACCCAAATGCTTATATTTACTTATTTAACTCTCAAAATTCTTTCCAAGTCACATAAAATTATGCCTAATATTGACTTAAGTAAAGCGAACGGCACTCTTTCAGACGTCTTTTTTTTATATGAATTACTTATAGAATTCTCTACAAGTAAAATATAACATTTTTTAAGTTTGATATAGTAATAGATATGAATTCTATAAAAAGAATGTAAATCCAACTTATTTTATTAAACTCATTCCATCATTTTAATCATTA
>JXCR01008097.1:297967-347492 GCA_002079205.1 Phalaenopsis hybrid cultivar | reverse complement strand
CCGATCCGGACCGTAAATCACCTGATTTACGGTCCTGATGTATTTCGGTGGGCCCCACCTAAAATTTTTTATTTTTTTTAAAAAAAACGGAAATAATCCTGACCGTAGATCACCGTGATCTACGGCCAAGATCAAACACCGCATGCAGAGATGTATGCGGTGTCCGCACGCAATAATCCCTCGTCAAGAGGATGTTATTCACACAGACAAGGAAGTAAATAGTGAACTGGCGGTGTTGATATATAAAAAGGGAGGCTTTTTCATTGTTATACAGAAACCTTTGGATATGAGATGATTAGTAAGAGTATCGTGCCATTTTCTTGTGCTTGTTTGAGATCATAGAGATCCTTTTTGATTATGCTTACTCAATTTGGGTATTGAGTGTCCTTAAAGCCTTGAGGTTGAAACATGTACACGGTTTCATCCAAACCGCCATGGAGAAATGCATTATATACATCCAATTGCTCAATTATCCATTAATGATGAAGTGCAGTTGTGACAATGATGCAAAATATTGGCAGTTTAGCCGCCGGCCTGAAGGTTTCAATGTATTGAGTTCCCTCTTGTTGTTTGAATTCTTGGACCACTGGTTTGACCTTGTATTGGCTAATATTTTTTTGTTGAGATGGTGGCACTTCTATTGTCCATGTCTCCTATTGCTGAAGTGCTTGAAAATCCATTGACATTGCCTTTCGCTAATGTAGATGTTCTGCGACCTCTGTATAACAGGTGGGATTGGATGTAGCAGGGTGGATGTGAGGAGTTTGAAGTGTTGCTTTGTTTAAGGGAACTTGTTTGTGATAGGATTATCATGAGATGTTTGATATTTGTGACAGAAAGATGATTTGGGATGGATTATGTTGTGGCGGGCGCATGTAATGGTGGAGGGATGGCTATGGAGGAGTGTGGTAAGCGTATAAAGTCCTGTGCATATTGAGATTGGGAGAGTTGAGCTGGTGTTGCAATAGGTAATTGAGTGGGCGTGAGCAGGCTGGGAGGTGTATATGTAGATGGCATGGGAGTTGGAGATGATTTGGAATAGTGAGCAAAATAGGGTTCATTGAAAATAGCATGACTGGATATGGTAATTTTGTGTTTTTGAGGGTTATAACAGCAGTAGCCTTTGTGAGACTGGGAATAGCACTTGAAGATACATGATGAGCCTAGGGATGACATTTTATGTGAAACTTTTGTTTTTTGTCTGGAAAAGCGTAGGCATCCGAAGATGCGTAGATTAGAGTAGTTAATAGAGATTGATATAAGAGTTCATAGAGAGATTTGATTTTGTTTTTTTGTGTAAGAATAGCTAAATTGATGAAGAATGATATGGGAGATGGGTTATTGTAGTGGGTTATTTGATGTATATTCACCCCTATGTTCGAGCATGGAGCATTTATGTTTATGTTGAATTGGGTGTATTATCTTATGGAGGAAGATAATTTTGTTTGTGGTTTCAATTTAGTAAACATAGGAATCACCGAAGTGTAACACGAGCAGTCATCGTTAAGGAGAAGATAATATTTATAGCTTTGTATTGAGTTGTGAAGGGCAGGACCACATAAATCAGAGTGAACAAAATCAAATAGACATTTGGACTTAGAAACAGAAATAGGAAAGGAGAATTTATGACTCTTCGATGAGTTGCACTCATTGCAGAAAAACGAAGAAGTATGCATAACTTTAAAATCTACATTCGTAAAGATGACAGCTACAATGGCATGATGAGGAGGGCCAATCGTCAATGCCAGAGTTAGGTTCATGTTGAGGGTGTTTGAGTTGCAGTGAAGGCTGATATGGCTTAATTGCTAGGTCCTTCGAGAAAAAAGTTGTTTTGTCTTCCAAGCCTTGATTATAAAACAGAATAGATTAAATGATATAACACAGATGTTATCTGAGGTTAATTGTTGGATTGATATTCAGCTATAAACTAGTTATGGGGAGTATGGAAGCTTAGAAGGTAAAGTTTAGGTTGATGAGTTGGGTGGACACCCTCACCGGTGTATGTAATGGGGAGATTGGACTCATCTCAAGCTGTGATACTGTTTGAGCCTTGATATGGTTTTGTATTCCACAATTGATCATAGTTAGATGTGAGATGAGTGGTTGCTCCAAAGTTAAGAAGCATTCATCTGAAGTTGGATTTGTTGAGATCATAAGTGCATAATATGATTTGGTAGAGGGTTATGTGTTGAAGTTTGCTTGATGCCAATAAGTTTAAGTTGTATGGCTAGATTTGCCGCATATTTGGCATGTGTTATAGGTGTATTTATTCTCCGATCCTTTGCCACCTCTGGTTGAAGAGGATGTTCCTCTATAGCTGTTGTTGTTCCCTTTGCTATTGTTGAATTGCTATCATGAGATTTGTTGCTGATGCTGTCTCCTTGTGTGGTACATAATGCAATGGTTGTAGCATTGGTTTCTTTGGCATTTTCAGCTAAGATTTCTAAGTGAGGGTAATTTTCAGTTGTGAGCTAAACATCAGCTATGGCTTTCACATTTGATATCTGGAACTCCAGTGATGGGGGGATGTGAATGTCAGCTATTGCTGAGATTGAGAAGTTCTTTCTCGGATTGTGTGGGAAGATGTTTTAGACAATTGAGAGAAGGTAGAAGAGATCGGAGGAAAAGGAGAATAAATGGTTTAGGGATTTAGGATGTGAACATGCGCTCTAATATCATGTAACAATTCTAATTACCATAGAATGAACTTCTGGAATCCAGGAGTCCTGCAGGATTGATAAAGCAATGATGCTTTACTGTAGTGTATGAATATTCATCTTTATGAATAGTTTTGGTTGTTATACGCTTCCATATAAGTGTAGAAAGGTTTCTAGAGGGAACCCAGTAGTCCCCAATGTCAGGGTTTGTTACAAGTGATTCGTGGAGGAAATCATTATTTGCCTTGTAGAAAGGTTTCTAGAGGGAACCCAGTAGTCCATCATCTATCCCATTTATGATATATGAGTTATACCTAACAGAAGATGATATATAATTTAATTACAAATTAATCACTAGTCAATTTATCCTGCCAATGGAAGATCGATTGGTACAGACTACAAAAGCTTTAACAACCCCTCTTCCATTTGTTCTTATTATAGTAAGGATTCTGTTCATCTCCTATCATATATAGAAAATGAGGTTCATCATGAATTGAGACGTCGAGCAGAAGAGATGGAAGTTGTACTTATTATTTGATCATATAACTTTTCTACAGTTTATACATTTAGTTATTGATATTTTCTTTTCATTTTACAGTACTTGTATACTTTGAGATTAATATAATAAATGAAAACAGTTATTACATTTATCTCAAACCAAATTCACCAACTTTGAAATTTTAATTATAATATTTTGATTCAAAATTGTCCCACCCACATATAAATGCATCTAAAGTCAAAACTACATCTTTTTGAATTTTGTAAAATTGAAAAATGGGATCCAAATCCAACTCATCTTCTTCTAGATTTCAAAATAATCCCTCTTTACCTACTCTTGCTTTCAAAAGTCCAAGCCATAATAAGAAATACACTTGAGGGGTTAGATTTCTAACCCGAATAGATGAAGACACTTCAAAGCCATACTTGATGACCGTCAAGTCATCCGATTACTTTCCGATGCTCAAGGTTCTCATTGTTGCCAAAAATCAAGCGGTGAGAGATGTGACTTTAGCAGGTTGACGATGCTATTGATAATAGGTCTAGATGTGTTGAAAGTTTACGTGAAGTTAGTGGTTTTTTTTTTTTTGAAGATACATGTGTGCCACTTAATTCCTATGCATATGCACATCTAATATCTAAGCTTGAATTTCTATTGTTAAGTTCCTTTTAGGACGCAAGTCCGTTCGTAAGTATATATAACTCGTAAAGATTTTGTTTTAAGGAGGTGGAAGAAAGAGGTGGATCTACTACTTGAGAGAGTCCCTTCGCCTTTTATCTTTTGAGCTTGAACCTCTGGTTAGCCTGAAAAAAATGGCTTGGAAGAGGTTTTTTGTATCACAATGTTTGAAGAGAGAGAGAGAGAGAGAGAGAGAAATAAAAAAATACATTTCATACAACATTGCGCCCATTGTTGGTGGCTCGGTGAAAAAACCGTGTTATGAGTGTCTGGCGGTACTTCTTTAAAGAAGGATGAACTTGCATCCTTATAAATAATGATGATCGACCCCAATAGTTATCCTTCCCTAGATGGGCTAGTTTGCCCCGTGGGAGAGATAAATTTAGATGCTTCAAGCTTCAAAATGTGAGCATAGCTTAGTCACTTCTGTAGATATCCTTCAACCACTTTGGCAGGTAAGCTCAACATGGTCACTTCAACAAGTGGGATTAATTCAATCACTTTGGCACATGAGCTCAGTTCATGAAAGCAATCTTACTACGAAGTTTGCACGATGTGTTGGCCTCTAAGTCTGATTCTGTAAAAAAAGTCTTTTTTAGGTATATAACAATATTTTTATATACATTTAGTTTCTCAATTTTCTTGGCTAATCAATCAAGTTCTGTGACAAGAGTAAGAGAATAGGAAAACTTCAACTCTATGTAGCTATGAGAATCTTTTGTTTTTGTTGTCCTTCATGACCTAGAATAGGAATAAGAACTCAATAGGATTTGTGAATGAACCTTTTTGACCCTGAGGCATGTCGACTTTTTCTTCAAGGAGTTGGATTGTTCACATTCAATGATGAAGCAAGACTGTCATTCTCCTAGGGGTATTTTGTACTTCACCTACAAGGAATAGTCTCTTGAGTTGCTCCAGTTGGTAAGATCTGCTTTCTACTTGGGGGCATTGAGTCATTGATTCAACCTACTAAAATCCATTAATTTTTCATTTGTGACCAAAGAAATCCAATTTGGTTGATTCGGAGGCGAATTGTTACTTGGTCAGGACTCATATTGGAATGCTTTACATCATGCCACAACATGTTGGCAGCCATAAAAGACATTGACTGCATTAATTATTAAATTTTCATAAGTATACTTTGTTCTGGGTTTAAGGAGCATTGTGAGACAACCATAAGTTTATTGTTATTGGAGAAGGGTGTACACTTGGTTAATAAATTTGAGGCATTCCTTTGATACACTATAGAAATTCAGCCTATTTGTGACGGTCCCATGCTGTCAGAAAATGTTATAAAAATGTCAGTTAATTAAATTCCTATGACTTTTTGACAGTTTATAGGTAGCGGTTGATTCATCTGTCGATAATAATCTTGTAACCAATGAACTTTCCAACGACTATTATCCACCAACGATTTACCAAAGGGTAATACCCCTAGGTTTATGCTAAAAACAAAATCGTTGATAAGTCGTCGGTTACCATTAGTAATATGAACAATGGTCGTAGGCCTAGTTAAAATATTTGTTATTTATCCCTTCCCTCAACCTCCCTACACTTTTAAAAAACTTTAGATTTATGGTAGTAAGATACAAAACTTTTTACATGAAAAACTCGACAAGAAAAAAATTACATGGTTTGGCCCAGATAAAATCCATTATAAAAATGTAACTACAAAGTTTTGTGTATGCTCTCTTGATTGAATAAAATAGGATAACAAAATGTTATATATGTCCAAACTTGATCTCATATATTTATAGTAGAATTAGATGTAGGAAAAGATTAAGACAATTTGATAGCGATGATCAAATGAAATTGATTAAAAGATGGTGATCAGGTGAGGTTGTTTGATTATGGGAGTTGGTTGGTGGCGGCTTTTGGTAGTCATTGCTATCGGATGTCATGTAAAGCTGTAGAATTATGTACATCTTCAAGCACTCTTCCAACTTTCCTCCTCCTTGTGGAGCACAGAGCTCTATTTATTGAGTTCTAAGATGTTTAATAAATTTACCCGAAATCTCAAAATTTTCATCTGAAGGCCAGTATAGATTTCTTTAACCATAGTTTACATTTTAAATATTTTAGTTCTCTAAAGTCCTCCAAATTGAATTGTCTTAATTTGTTGGATTGCTCTCATCAAGAAACACGAGTTGATCATAAGCATATTGAATTTGGAGATTATTTTACCTTTCATTATTGCTTTGAATCTTCTAATTCATTTTCAAATATTTGATTTAGGCTCATTTTGATTTGGATTGCACTAATTTTAGTGTTCTTGAACACGTCTCATTAAGAATTGTTGTCAGATTATAAATTTATAGAAATTGGAGATTAAATCAGTGTGAACTTGAATTACAAAGTATTTCCTCTTAAATGCATTAAAATCCGTGTTTGACAAATGAATTTTTCGGTGACATATCAAGGCTTAACTTCCCATCCAATTTTCAAAACCTTAGAGAATCATAGTGGGAATATTAATGCGTGAAGCCAATTAATTTTAATAATTAGATCATAAGAGCCACTAACTTGGAAAGTTAACTATAAAAATGACTAATGACATTCCTGGAAAAACTTAGAACTTAGAGGAAATAAGATTGGGGGTTGGTACCAAAAATATGTTTAGTAAGAGGCTGATTTATTTACCGATGTTGTGAAAAACAACGACAATAAAGTGAAAAATGAAATGAGAAAAAATTGCACGCAGAAAAAAACACCAGAACAACACATAGATTACATGGTTAGGCAAATTTATCTACATCCACAGAGCTGCAGAGGATTTATTTCTTCGAGGAATTATACCGTCGAGCGTCTCGACGTTTACAAGAAAATCTCTCTTTTCTTCTCTCTCTTCCTCTCTCTCTCTTCCTCTCTTTCTCTTAGCTCTCAAGATGACTTGGCTTGGCTTTGCTTGGCTTGCCTTGACTTTGTTTGGTTTGGCATTTTCTTTAAACCAAAAGAGACTATTTATAGAAACCATGAGAGCAGTACGTGAGAGGTCGGTGAGCAGATGTGGTAGGTGAGTGGTAGGTGGCTGTGGTTGGTGAGCGGTATGTGACATACTTAATTAAGAAGCTAATTAAATTCGGTGGACCGGGTCTCCACATTACCTAACAATTCTCTCACTTAGAGACCAAGACACTGAATCCATCGCCTACTAGCTGCATCATCTACTAGTTGTACCGACCTTTCCTCAAGCATGATATCCTCCACCTCTACAACTCAAAGCTCTGTTCTTCATGTCAGAAAACCAGCTGAAGTTGAGCATAACTTCAACTTCTCACGAGTAACACCCTCAGTTGACATATCACCGTCAACGTAGCTCTGTACCGGCAAGCTCTTTCCTGGGTTACTCATGTATCTGCTTATAAATCTCACTACATGAGGAATGTCCTACTTCTGTTGAAAGCCCTTTTCAACAAATCCAGTCTTGTAGCTCTTACTGCCACCAAGCGCAGTCTTCATCCGGTACACCCACTTGTTGTGCAATGCCTTCTTCCTTGGTGGAAGTTCTGCCAGCTCCCAAGTCTAACTCCCTGGCAGGGAATCCATCTCCTCCTTCTTGGTTAGCTCCCTCTTGCTCGAATTCTCATCTTGCAAGATTTTTTCATAACTCTGTGGCTCTCCACCATTTGTCTGTACATGGTCCGATTTTCCTGTCTTTAATGCTCTGCCACTTTTCAAGAAATGGACCTTCTTCTGTTTCCCCATAATGCACCTCTGACTCATGTGTCCATGCCTGAGTATACCTGTAGTCATATATGGTGTGTCAGTTTTCTTACCCCGAGCTGGTACTAATGCTCCTTTGGTAACCTTCTAGGTGTTATCTGAGAACACCACCGAATGACCACCCTCATTGAGTTGTCCAACAGAGATGAGGTTTTTTTTTAAACTCAGGAACGTGCCTGACCTTTTGTAAAGTTCATTTGCTCTTGTTATGGAGTGCAATATCAACATCTCTCATCCCCACCACATTTAGAGCTTTTCTATCAACCACGTGTACATTCCCAAAGTTACCTACAACATAATTTTGCATTAACTCCCGACGAGAAGATGTATGGAAGAAAACCCCTGAATCCAGTATCCAATCATCAACAGAACTGTAAACTGCCAGAAATAGTGCATCATGTATTTCTTCATATACAACATTAGCGTCATCATTTTCCTTCTTCTTAAGATTCTTGCAGATCCTTTTTATGTTGCCAGCCTTGCACAATTCCAGCAGGTTACCTGCTAACCTGACTTTGATTTTGATTTTCCACTGTTTGAGTTTCTGTCTTGTGATCTCCCTCTAAAATCAATAATTAATGCTGAAATTGAACCTGATGTCTCACCAGAATCTTTCCTGCGCACCTCTGATATAGAGAGGAACTCTCTCTATCATTAATCTTGGCATGCTACTCTCCAAGTATGTTATCATAAGAAGGGAGTTTTCTTATGTCCCTTATTAGGACCCGAGTTAATGAAAGAAAGCTTTGCTTGAAATTATTTATATTTTAATTGCATTAATTTTTACTTATAGGCTATTGGTATGAACAATAATTTTTTTATTTATCAATGTTAACCAACCAGCCAGTTATCCTCAAATCGACTAAATAGTTGAGTGTGTTATCTAGGAATAAGTAAAATATGCGGGAAAACTTTCTTGTCAATTTAAAATTGACAAATGGTGATTGGTTGAGCGATTTAATAGTTATTTTTCATTATTGGTCTAAATAACAATTGAATGACATTCCTCAATTGATATCTTATCTGACATATAACCTCAGTGAATGCATGTGCATGATAAGTACACATAAAATTCTGAAAAAAAAAATAGATGAACAATACTCATATATATTTAATTCTATTACTTTTGCTGGTTAATCAGAATAAGAATAGATGTTAACTTATCAATCATGCAAACTTCAACTTTGCATCAAAATATAATCACATATATTTCATTTCCTGAAATGTATTAAATCTAAAAAAAGGAAGTAGTCCTCAATATTAACCCCCCAATATGTTATTCTATACCAAATAGGAGACAAGAACTTTCTCAAAGGAGGCAATGCAAGCAAATCAACTAATTAACATCAGTGCGAACATATGTAGAATACATCCACAAAGAATTCTTAAAGAAACAGATGTACAATACTCATATATATTTCATTCCATCAATTCTATTAGCTGATCACAATAACTTTAGATAATGCCAACTTATCTGCCCTGTAAACTTTAACTTTGCATTAAAACATATGCAATCTCATTAGCAAAATACTAACGAAAAGAAAAAAAAAAGAATGAGTGCTCAAAAATCTCCTCCCAAAATGTTCATCTACACATATGCATAGAAAAAACAAGTAAATCAACTATCAAACATCACTAGATGCATATGCAGAACAAACACACAAAAAATTTCATGGAAGTGAAAAGAGAAATGCAGAGGTAGACAACAATTAAATCGCAAAAAAACCCGTAAAATAAAAAAAACTTCACCGGAGATAGGCAGCAAATTGACCGCGACAACAAAAGAGGGAGGTGATCATAACAGGTTTTCAGCCCTAACAGCAAAGGTGACAAACTAGGAGAGGGGCGAGCGAAATATGCGAGGATAAGGCAGTGGAATTACCAGAAATCCAAATGGGCAGCGACTTCAAAGGCCCCTAGCAGCAAGCTCTGACGTAGAACACTCTCCTCCCTTCCGTTTCAGTGTTTGACGAAATGCGGCCCCCACCCGCTAAACACACAAGAATAAAACTTTTCAAAACACGACTTCTCCGATCTCGAAATGCATAAGCCACAAAAACAGCCTCCCAAACGGGGCCTAAGAAACTTCATGACATAGTTAAGAGAGGTATGGCACAATGAATGTGCCATCAATATGAAATAATATAATAACTACAGTATATCGTTATATAAATATTAATTTTTTCGTCATAAGCATTCAAAGTACATAAAAGGAATTTTTTGGCTGGCTTAAATTTGCAAGGCATTTTCAATTTCAATAAAGAAAAACTAAACATGGCCACGTTCACGTTCATGTGTGATAGCAGCAGCCGCACAAAGTCCCAACCGCAATTAATCGCGCACCCTATTTTCTTCGGAATAATAAAGAGCACTAACACTTCTCATTTATAGGAGTTATCTCTCCGTTCACAGCCGTGCATCACGGCTCTATGAAAGTTACAGCCGTGCATCACGGCTGTATATCGCGGTTGTATGACAGTGTGACCCATTTTCATATAGCCACGAGATCGGAGAGAGCACGCACAGTCATACAGCCGCGATTCACGGCTGTGATCGGAGAGAACGCACAGCTTTGAGTGCGCTGTCCGCACGCAATAATTAGACCATTTAGAGGGTGTAAAATTATTAATTAGAATGAATTGATTTATAAATTACTCAATTTAAATTAAATTGAAACTCAAATTTTAAAAAATTAAGCAACATAAATTTTTGTTCCGACCGATCTAATTTGAACTGATAATTAAAATTAAGGTAATATTTCAAAATTAAATTCTTAATTTTCTTTTTTATCTTTTTAACCAGGTCTTTAACATTAAAAATTCTGAACTAAATTAAATTAAATAAGTCCTACTCTAAATTGATTTTCATCTGAAATGAATTTAATTTTCTAATCATAATAATATTCAGTTTTTTTTTTATTTCTTTGATTAAATAAATATTAAAATCAATTTAAAATTAGAAACTAAATATTTAAAATTTTAAAACAAAAAATTGAATTATTATACAAAACCGAACTGAATCAAACATGTGCTTCGCTCAGTTCGATTTTTCAATTTTGAGCAAACAATGCGCATCTTTACTCAATATAAGAACTCTATATTCCTTGAAAATAATAAGATAATTTTTTTTAAGAGTTTTACTTCTAAGTTAATTAATTGAAATGACAATTTGCAAGATACTTTTACATAGGATGTATAATTGCTTATATATCTTATAAAACAAAGATGTGACTTAAATTTAAGATTATTGTTGAATCCCATAAAATTCATGGATATAAAGATATATTGACATGTCATGAGCAAATTTTCTGAATGTTGAGGCCTAGCATAGATCTTGAAGCAAGCCGTTGGACAAAAAATATTCAAACTTCGATTAAAGGTCAATTGGAGCTCTGATTTCAACAAATTTGCAGTCAAACTGACCAACTCGACGAGATTGACCCAATGTTATCAAAATTGGTCAAATTTGGGTCAAATCAAGCTGAGATCAAGCCATTAAACTATTTTTTAAAGTTTTTTAGACACATTTGGAAGGTCATACATATATCGAATCCAGTGAGTTTATAGTCGAATCGAGCGTATCAATAAGACAAATCAAACGAACCAAATATCGTTAAATTTTTACATTATTAAGACACTCGAATGTCCATTAAACTACGTCTGATCTAGGGAAACCCTCTGAACCACTTGATCAAAGTGGTTCATATTTCTGCATTAATTGCACCCGGAACTTTATAAATAAAGCTCAATCCTCTCATGAGGGTTTAGGGGGGAGTGGTAAGAGAGCTTCAAATTTGAGGCTTGAGGAAGAGCTTGAAGCTTTGAGAACCACCATTGACCACTGCCAACCACCGTCAGCCACCGTCGACCATCACCTGTTGGTTGTCGCCAACCACTACTGGCCACCGCCTTTTCCTTACAACAAGTTTATCTAAATATCAGTATTTTAACTTGGGAGACGTTGTAACCCTTTCCCATATATGGGACAAGAGGTTGTACTTATAATTTTCAGTTTATAGCTGATCCTTTCAACTGAGTCAGGCCTCATGATTTTTCCCCTTTATAAGAGTTCCACGTAAAAACTTTTGGTGTCATAATCGGTTGTTTTCTTTCTTCTGAGTGTGTGATGAATTTTCGTGCAATACTAAGACGATAATTTATTACTCTACTGCCACAAATTTTTTAGCACACATCATTTTGGCACCGCCCGTACGATAAGAGCATTCTCATCACTAAAGTAATTGCGGGACTTGATGCACGGTCACAGACGTAACACTCGCAACAGTGGTGGTGTCGCTCGTCTTGTGTCACCGATCTTCATTTCGCCGATTGTTTGATGTCTTCATTTTCTTTAAGGAGTTGCCAATTTGTTTTCGATTATGTTGCCCTTTTCTTCGAATAATTCTTCACCTCATATCATGTAGATGAACTAAGAGATGAGAATTTGGAGGACTGGTTTAGGCAATAATTGGAATAAACAAAAGAAATGTAAGGGAAGCCTTCGCAAGGTGCATTTTTGAATTGATTGCTCCAAAACATAAATCCAAAGTGAGATCACTTTTGTATGCTTAAAAGACATAACTACAAAAGAAACCTTATGAAAGCAAAATAATAGAGAATCTGGGTTGATGTACATGTTATAAAGTTCGCATCCTCCTATAAGGACAAGTCCTTATAGTTAATTACATCTTAAATAGTTAAGACTACTCAAGAAAACTTCCAATTGAGATTATAATTTGTTCTCACAAAATTCAAGTGTCATTGTTAAGGAAAGGAATGTCAAAATTATATTCTAAGGATAACAAATTCTTAACATTACAGCTCCAATAACAGAAAAATAACACCGCAATAAAACCACATAAACATGGGAATAACACCTAAATAATAAAAAAATAACACAAGATTAAGACAAAAATGACACAAGAATAACAACAAAATAAACACAAAATAACACATAAATAACATCAGATGAACTGCAATAACTCCAGAATAATACATAAATAACACAACATTAGCACATTAATAACACCAAAATAACACCAGAATAAACCCAAAATAACACAGATATAACACCAGAAGATCCACAATTACGACGCAATATAACTACAATCTCTTCTCGATAACACCGCCACATTATTGTGGTGTATTTTTGTGTTATTTTGGTGCTATTTTGGTGTCATTGTGGTGTTATCATGGAGTTATTGTGGTGTTATTGTGGTAGTATTTATGTATCAGTATGGGGTTATTGTCAAACAAATGAGGTGTTGTCAAATAAATGTAGTGTCACAACGCATCATATGAGCAATTCATGAAAATAGTATATGATACAATGCTTTTCTCTGTTGCCTAAATGTTAGAATGCAAACACAATAATGAAAAAATAATCTGAATGACTTTTGACGACTCTTAGAATCTTTGGTTTTCATGTGTTATTTTACTGTTATGTATTAGCTTGCTTCAAAAGATAAAGAGAACTATATGAGTTTGCACCCAAAAACCTTCAATCCTCACACAAAGCTTATTTAAAAAAAAAACCTAAATATTCTAAGACTTACATGGCAATAAAGCAAGACTTTGAGTGCATGTTGACGGTCGAACAACAATTCAAAGGATTTCAAATGAACAAAACTAGAACTACCATAGTCACCCAATGCAGAACCCTAACCAATGGTGAATGAAGAAGAGAATGATTGAAGAGCTATGCTAAAGGGTGTTAACAAAATATATTTTTTTTTGCTCAGAAGGGTTATGTTTTCGAAGCGATGGGTTGGTTTGGGTCATGTCACGTGACAAAAAAGCATTTTATCTTGCTTGCACCTGGTTCGGGCTAGGTCATGCATTAAAAAAAAGCATCATTTGGTTTTTATTTGGTGGGATCGCGGTTTACACGTGGCGAGATTTCATTGAAGTCTGGACACATAACTGTGTCCGGACTACATATGGAATATTTTTTTCTTGTTGGCGTGCTAGGAATAGCAAGAAGCATGGAAATTTGCATGGTACTCCTACGATTGTGGCTTCTAATGTGTTGGAATCTTTTTACATATTCATTTTATACCCATTTTCAGAGCACTATGGTGCTAGTTTGTCTATCGGGCTATGCTCTCGTTCCTTCTTGTATCCTCCCCCTCCAGGTTGGGTTAAACTCAATATTGATGGCGTGCTTTAGTCCTCAGGGCGAGCGGGGATTGGTATTTTCATTCGTGATTAGTTGCGAGAACTTATTTCGGCTACGGGTAAAGGGCTTTTTCATTGGGACAACATTCAAGTTGAATTGATAGCTGTGTTAGTGCTCTCTACTCTCATTGAAGCTTGGATGATAGAGTGTAGGGGAATTATTATTGAGGCTGACACGTCAATGTTATGGACTTTTCATGATGAATTATGGATAGAAAGGTCTGGCAACTGGAAGCTCCCAACAATCCTAATTTTGTTTTTCTGTTTAGATTCAAGCGGCTTATTTTCCAACAAACTTTCAGGAGCATTAACAAAGTTCCTCATACTTGCGCCACAATGGCCGTCGATATAGATTTTACTTTTATTGGGTGCTTGATGATGATCCTCTTTTTGTTGCTTTGCAAGAGGATACGAGTCATCTTGTCAGCGGCTTATTTTCCAACAAACTTTCAGGAGCATTAACAAAGTTCCTCATACTTGCGCCACAATGGCCGTCGATATAGATTTTACTTTTATTGGGTGCTTGATGATGATCCTCTTTTTGTTGCTTTGCAAGAGGATACGAGTCATCTTGTCAGCGGCTTATTTTCCAACAAACTTTCAGGAGCATTAACAAAGTTCCTCATACTTGCGCCACAATGGCCGTCGATATAGATTTTACTTTTATTGGGTGCTTGATGATGATCCTCTTTTTGTTGCTTTGCAAGAGGATACGAGTCATCTTGTCAGCGGCTTATTTTCCAACAAACTTTCAGGAGCATTAACAAAGTTCCTCATACTTGCGCCACAATGGCCGTCGATATAGATTTTACTTTTATTGGGTGCTTGATGATGATCCTCTTTTTGTTGCTTTGCAAGAGGATACGAGTCATCTTGTCAGCGGCTTATTTTCCAACAAACTTTCAGGAGCATTAACAAAGTTCCTCATACTTGCGCCACAATGGCCGTCGATATAGATTTTACTTTTATTGGGTGCTTGATGATGATCCTCTTTTTGTTGCTTTGCAAGAGGATACGAGTCATCTTGTCTATGGTCATTGGGTCTTTGTTTGTTGTTTCCTTTTGTTTCTTTTTTGGTTAATGCAATTGCATTTTTTTTCAAAATTTTTTTTTAATATTTAAAAATGAAAAAAACTAATTGCAATTAATGTAGCATATGCATGTGCACGCAAGTAGATGCAATGTGACTCTATTTTTAGAGTCTGGGAGTGTCTCCTCTGCAAAAATTTTTTTAAAAAAAGCTTTAACTACTTTGGACGACTTAGAGAGATAATCATAATTAAATAATATTTTGTGGACATTGAAGTACTTTAATAATATCATAATTGAGTGATTCTGAGCTCGTTGGATTTGTCTCATCAAGACGCATGATTTGACCACAATACTCATGAAATTTGATATCTATATGACGTTTCAATTATCCGCTCAAAGCTTCTAAAAATAGCTTGTTGATTTGATTCAGGCTTGATTTGGCTCGGATTGGACAAATTTTGTGTTATTATGTTCTTCTCGTCCAGTGGGTTAGTTTAACAATATGTTTGCTAAAATTGAAGTTCAAGATGATATTAATTTGAGTTTGAATCTTTTTGTTTAAAAATTTTTTTTTCAGGATTCATGTTAATCATCCAGATTTGTGTCAAACGATAAATTTAGTTTATGACGTATCGCATATAATCATAAAATTTAATAGTTTAGACCTTAATAAATAAAAATCTATATCTATCAACATATGTAAATATCTTCTATTTAATTTGATGAAGATGACTCAGAGCATTTTCAAATCTAGTAATTTATATTCCCACTAAAATGCTTTTGTAACTCTGCCGCCAATGGTATGTAAATTTTTCTGAAGTATATAAAAAAATGATTAGTATCCACTAGTGGCTTAGCACCACAAAGGCTTGTACTTTGTAAAACATGTTAATTTGATCGGTTCACCAACCATTTGACAGAGGCATATGGAGTTTGGTCCAACGCTCTCCTTTGAACCGATAAGTGAATTGGTCAAAGAGACGGCTATGTTGGGTGGTCAGAACAATTAGCCCAAAAATCACCTAATTTCTCTTTTCGCCAATTGCCACTACACGCGTGCATCTTCCATATTAGCACCAGTGTCTAGGCTAATTAAACATTTTGTTGACATGAAAATTTTCAATGGATTGTTTAGATTGGTCTTCGTGTCATATTGATAGATGCAGTGATACAAAAATAATAACATGTGTGTGTGTCATCAAGAATTAAAATAACCAACGCTTAGAAATGATAACATTTAATACATGATATAAGTAGTATCAAGGTCTCAAAATAAATATTGTTTAGTGAATGCAATTGCCATGAAAAAAAATTAAACTGCATCTTAAGAAACTTGCTGCAATTTATGTGACATCATAGAGCTGTATAATGACACACTATAGTGATGGCACAATTGTCAAAGGGCTCTTGGTGTTATCATGGCATTTATATGTGCTATTTATTTATAATTAGTTCACAAAGCGATTTTCTTGCTTCGAAATCCAACTCCTAAATTTTATACTTCCAATTGAAACATCAGAATTTGAAGTTGGGGGAAGCTGATGAAATTGACAGTAATTTTGCAAGTTAAATAGATCTAATGTTTAAATTCTTACCCAAAAAAAAAAAAGAAAAAAATGAACATCATCAAAGTCTTGCAAAAAGCATTGAAGTACTTCAATTTCTTTTAAAATTCCTCAAATAACATTTCTATAATAAATTTATTAAAATTAAATAAAAGGATATTATTGTATACAAAAAAATGAATTACAGAAACCGATTCAACCGAACAAGCCTTACATGATTAAAAAAGCCATTTTTTGAAATGTTAGTTATCGTACTTATCCTATCCTAATTGTTATGTTGACCTATCAAGGTGACCTACCAACCTCATATGTCAAATTGCTAGCTATTGTGTCGTAGTTGTCAAGTTGACATGTAGAGTTAACCAATCGAAGTGACCTTCCAACATTATTTGTCGAAGTGTCAGCTGTCATATCCCAACTGTCTAGTTGACTTGTGTAGGTGACTCACTAAGTTCATCCAGCCATACCCCACAAAAGAAATCAATCATTGAAATATCAGTCATCATTAAGGAAAGAACTAACAACTATATCCATTTAGAAGTCGTATGACACCCAAATCAGTATTTTCTTTCATTAACATTATGTGGGAAAACTTCGTACTACACTATAATTATTTAATATTTCTCATTGTAAGGCCTATGTCAAGAAAGTCATCTCTAACCATATAAATAAGGATACTCTCCCCTTTTAAAAGAATTTTTCCATTAGACACTCTCTCAGGACTTTAGACTCTATAGGACTTTTTCTCAACTTCAGAGGTAGAATTAATTTTCTCCTTGAACCTTTTAGTATCTTATTAGATAATATAAGCTTGTGCTTTTTAAATCCCATCCATTTTCTTTCACAACTTCCTTCATAGATCTTCCCCAGGTTGCATGAGCCCACGAACAACACTAGATCCAACATCATAAGAAGATTCAATATATTCTGGGATCGAAGTTGTGCGGCCCATTGAATATGATATTCATAGCCAAAATGTTCTTACACCTATGAACTTCAAAGAAGGCAAGTTAGAAAAGTGGAAGAAAGCAATCAATGAAGGTCTTAGCTGCTCACTGGACCTCCTAGAAAAACTTTGGGATGAACCTTTAATATGATAAAAAGAAGTTAAGATAAAAATGAAAAGTACTATGATACAATGTTCTAAGAAAGAACATTCATAACATGTGACTTAGTACTCAAAATGGATGATAAAGCAGCTCACAATTACACTTTTAAAAAACTTGATCCATCATGGACCAGACCACACCTCTTTTTAGCATGTTTACGGCACTTGTATTGCAGCCACGCCACCCAAGCATGTAACTATGCCACTTGTTCGACAAAGAAACCATACTAGCAAGGCAACATGACTATGCCATCATTACTCCACCTCCCGCTTGCTTTTGAAGTGCTAACCAAGATTGCATTTGTTTGTCACCACCTCTACCGCATATTTTAACCCCCTTCACTTCTAAGAAGAATGAATCAACCACTTTCTTTTTCTCTTTAGCTTGCTCTCCAACTTTTGGCATCCTTGATCGATCTGCTTCTCCTCCAGTGCTCATTGGCCTCTTCATTATAGATTCTTCTTATGTTTTCTCTCTTCTTCTACTGCTTGGCTTATATTCTTCTTTACTTCTTCCCTTCCATTCTTCTTCCTCTCTTCTCTTCCACTTCTTCTACTTATTCTCTTCTTTCTTCTTCTTTTATACTTCTTCTCTTCTATTCGTCTTCCTCTCTTCTCTTCTACTTCTTTCATTTCTACTTTTCTATTTTTCTTCATCTCTACTTCTTCTACTCCTTCACTTCTTTATTCTTCTTCTTCTTCTATCGTGTAGTTCTTCTCATTATTTCTTCTCCTTTTTCTTCTCTTCTCACCACTACACTTTCCATCCATTTTCCATTTAGTTACTTTCATGTATGATTATGTCGTGATTACCCTCATATTTTTAGATGTAAACATAACCTATTCTCCATCTGGTTATTTTCATATATGTTCATATAAAGTTTACTTATAAAATTTTCTCTATGTGAAGTTTCCATGTACATTTTATGTGTTTTTGTTTATTCACATGTTTTTCTTTCTTTATAAATCGCAATGTGTATTTTACTTGCATCCCCATATGAAGTCTTCATCACATGTAACTCTTTCCATGTAAATTTTGTGTGTTTTCTCCTTGCATGAGTAGTTAACATGTGTAGTTCGCTTACATTCTTATACAAAAATTCCTTCGCTTCCTTAGGCCAAAGTACACCACTTGACTACCAAACTTTCTTACCCTTGTCAAAACTCTAACTCTTCCTCACCCTAACCAAAACCCTAAACCTTCCTCTACCCTAGTCTAAACCCTAGCCCTTCCTCACCTTAGCTAAAACTCTAACTCTTTGTCTACCCAAACTGAAACCCTAGCCCTTCCTTAACCGTAGCCTGAAACCCTATTCTCACTTTAGCCAAAAAACCTAGCATATGTCCACCTCTACTTTAGCCAAGACTTCCACCTTTCGCCCCACAAACTCTACATCTCGTAGCCTAAAAAACTTTGATTCATACCCTCGCGGCTTACATCCATTAGCCTAAATCCACATTCACATGCTCAATGGTCGAACCACACCACACATCCCTCCTATTTTCTCCCTTCTCCTTTCAACCTTGGCAAAGCCACCAACCCCTCTTCATTTTTTCCCATAGCTAAACCCTACCTCAACTGGTTTATTTGCACATGTCATTTAAATATATACACATCCTCATATGTAACTTACTTGCACATATAATCCTAACATAACTCTACCCTATATGTAAATTTCAAGTGTCTTCATATGTAAGATTGCAATTTATGATTTTTTTTATATTTACGATTTTCATGTTTAGTTTATTTACATGTGTAATATTTCAATGTAAGTTCACATGTATGTGCTTTTCCTTTGCATGTATAAATCCTCCATATGTGTGGTCTTCATAACACATAGTTTATCTCCATATCTAGGCTTCATATTTTGTCATGTATAGATTCCATTATAATTTTTTCCATGTGTAGAATTCATATATTTTCCCCATATATTGAATCCATGAACTTCAATTTCTCCATGTGCCAGACTACAAGATTTCTCTATGTGTTAAACCCATGAGTTTGAAAGAATCATGTGTAGGTTTCTTATGAGATTTTCTCTATGTGTAGTTTACTTCCATGTGTAAGTTTAATGTACTTTTATATATATAATTCGTATACGCTTTCGTATGTTGCTTTCATATGTTGCTTTCATATGTTATGACATGTAGTCTCCATGCATGTGTGGGATGTTCCTTGTATAAGCTTCTTTATGCGTTAAATATTTTTACATGTGCTAAGTATTACTCTTTGTGCTAAAATTTTCTCCATTTGTCACTTATGTGAAAGTGAAAAATAATAACAATACAAATAAAAAAAAGGAGAACCTCTCATACGTAGGTTTTCTTTGTCATGTTCAAATATGTTACATAAAATGTGGCACTTCCTAGCTCAGATGGCAAATATAAATTTATTTATAAACTCAGATAACTTAGGCCAAAATTCCTCTCAAAATAATGTTTTAAAATTTTTAAAACACTTTAAAACCTTTTAAATATTAAATTTTTAAAAATACTCTTAAAATTATTTAAAAATCTTAAATGTTTTTGTAAAAATAACTAGCTAGCTGAAAGTTCATCGAGTAGGCACGGCCTTTTCCAATTTGTTCAAGTTGGAATCGCCACTATGAACTTTCTGAGCATAAATTTCCGTTAAAATAAAATTTTGAATTCCTACAGGCCACAAGTTTCATTAAATTTTATTGAAAACTTGGAACACAGGTTGACGGCATTCAGTAAAAGCTACACCCGCAGAGCACTCGAACGCGGTAGGAAGAAGGGGAAAAACAAAAGGGTTACTGTTACCTTCGTCAAATCGTTTCTAGTAACAGAAGGTCGAAAAGTAAAAAACAAAAAAAGCCCGCAGTGCTCCTACACTTCTCCTTCGTTGGTTTCGTCGTCTGAACGATGATCTGAGAAAGGTTGCGATTCGAAGACGGCGACACACACGTTTTCGAAGAAGCGGATCCCGCAAACGAAAATCGAAACCACCGTATCAAACGAGGCCTAAAATTGATATGGAGTGTCTTTGTTATAAACTACTGATAGTGCTTTCGGTGAATAGATACATCAACAACTTGATATTTAGTTGTATAAAGAACTCGTCTCTGCACATCATCGTGTAAAGAAATGAATGATGTAAAGCCAAAAGGAGGAGACAGAAGATTAAGGTTAGGTTTGGGGGCAAAAATGTCTTTTAATCCTTTGCAAAACTAGGGACAATCTAGGAGACATTTGCCATTTGAAAACGGCAAAAAATGATTTTTAGAAAAAAGTGACTTGACGTAAGATGTGGCTAAAAGAACGCCGTTATAGTAAACACTCGGCACCTAAGAGCCTTCTCTAACAAGGCCGCGCTTAGGCCTGTACCTACCCCGTAACGAGTCGTTAAAGCTAACGGTGCCNTTGTACGAACATCAGATGCTGGATACCTCACGCGTAGACTTGTTGAAGTACTTCAACATATTCTTGTACGTATAACAGATTGTGGTACCATCTGAGGTATTTCCGTGGAAATCTGCATGGTACTTCTACGATTGTGGCTTCTAATGTGTTGGAATCTTTTTACATATTCATCTTTATACCCATTTTCGAAGCACTATGGTGGTAGTTAGTATATCGGGCTATGCTCTCATTCCTTTTAGTATCCTCCCCCTCCAGGTTGGGTCAAACTCAATATTGAAGGTATGCTTTGCTCCTCAGGGCGGGCAGAGATTGGTATTTTCATATGTGATGAGGTGCAAGAACTTATTTCGGCTACGGGTAAAGGGCTTTTTCACTGGGACAACATTCAAGTGGAATTGATAGTTGTGTTAGCTCTCTCTACTCTCATTGAAGCTTGGATGATTGAGTGTCGGAGAATTATTATTGAGACTGACACGTCAATGTTATGGACTTTTCACGAAGAATTATGGATAGAAATGTCTGGCAACTGGAAGCTCCCAACAATCCTAATTTTGTTTTTCTGTTTAGATTCAAGCAACTTATTTTCCAACAAAATTTTAGGAGCATTAACAAAGTTCCTCATACTTGCGCCAAAATGACCGTCGATATAGATTTTACTTGTATTGGGTGCTTGATGATGATCCTCTTTTTGTTGCTTTCCAAGAGGATACGAGTCATCTTGTCTAGGGTCATTGGGTCTTTGTTTGTTGTTTCCTTTTGTTTCTTTTTGGTTAATGCAATTGCAATTTTTTTTCAAAAAAAATAATTTTTTTAATATTTAAAAAAGAATAAAACTAATTGCAATTAATATAGCATATGCATGTGCATGCAAGTAGACGCAATGTGGCTCTATTTTTAGAATCTGGGAGTGTCTCCTCTGCAAAAAAATTAAAAAAAAAACTTTAAATTACTACTTTGGACGACTTAGAGAGATTCCCATGATTAAATAATATTTTGTGGATATTGAAGTGCTTTAATAATATCGGAATTGAGTGATCCTGAGCTCGTTGGATTTGTCTCATCAAGACGCATGATTTGACCACAATGATCATGAGATTTGGTATCTATATGACGTTTCAATTATACGCTCAAAGCTTCTAAAAATAGTTTGTTGACTTGATACGGGCTTCATTTGGCTCGGATTGAACTAATTTTTATGTCATTGTGTTCCTCTCGTCCAGTAGGTTAGTTTAACAATAAGTTTGCTAAGATTGAAATTCAAGATGATATTAATTTGAGTTTGAATCTTTTAGGTTAAAAAAAATGTTTCAGGATTCATGTTAATCCTCGAGATTTGTGTCAAACGATAAAATTAGTTGATGGCGTATCGCATAAAATCATAAAATTTAATAGTTTAGAACTTAGTAAATAAAAATCTATATTTTATCTAGATATGTAAATATCTTCTATTTAAATTTGATGAAGATGACTCAGAGCATTTTCAAATCTAGTAATTTGTATTCCCACTAAAATGCTTTTGTAACTCTGCCGCCAATGGTATGTAAATTTTTCTAAAGTATATAAAAAGATGATTAGTATCCACTAGTGGCTTAGAACCACAAAGGCTTGTACTTTGTAAAACATGTTAACTTGATCGGTTCACCAACCATTTGACAGAGGCATATGGAGTTTGGTCCAACGCTCTCCTTTGAACCGATAAGTAAATGGGTCAAAGAGACGGCTGTGTTGGGTCAGAACAATTATCCCAAAAATCACCTGATTTCTCTTTTCGCCAATTGCCACTACACGCGTGCATCTTCCATATTAGCACCAGTGTCCAGGCTAATTAAACATTTTGTTGACATAAAAAATTTCAATGGATTGTTTAGATTGGTCTTCGTGTCATGTTGACAGATGTAGTTATACAAAAATAATAACATGTGTGTGTGTCATCAAGTATTAAAATAACCAACGCTTAGAAATGATAACATTTAATACATGATATAAGTAGTATCAAGGTCTCAAAATAAATATTATTTAGTGAATGCAATTGCCATGAAAAAAATTAAATTGCATCTTAAGAAACTTGCTGCAATTTATGTGACATCATAGAGCTGTATAATGACACACTTTAGTGATGGCACAATTGTCAAAGGGTTCTTGGTGTTATCATGGCATTTATATGTGCTATTTATGTATAATTAATTCACAAAGCGATTATCTTGCTTCGAAATCGAACTCCTTAATTTTATACTTCCAATTGAAACATCAGAATTTGAAGTTGGGGGAAGCTGATGAAATTGACAGTATTTTTTAAAGTTAAATAGATCTAATGTTTAAATTCTAACCAAAAAAAAAAGAAAAAATGAACACAATCAAAGTCTTGCAAAAAGCATTGAAGTACTTCAACTTCTTTTAAAAGGCCTCAAATAACATTTCTATAATAAATTTATTAAAATTAAATAAAAGGATATTATTGTATACAAAAAAAATGGATTACAGAAACCAATTCAACCGAATAGGCCTTACAGAATTAAAAAAGCCATTTTTTAAAATATTAGTTGTCGTACTTATCCTATCCCAATTGTTATGTTAACCTATCAAGGTGACGTACCAACCTCATCTGTCAAATTGCTAGCTATTGTGTCGTAGTTGTCAAGTTGACCTTTAGAGTTAACCCGTCGAGGTGACCTTCCAATATTATTTATCGAAGTGTCAGCTGTCATATCCCAGCAGTCTAGTTGACTTGTGGAGGTGACTCACTGAGTTCATCCAGCCATACCCCACAAAAGAAATCAATCATTGAAGTATCAGTCATCATTAAGGAAAGAACGAACAACTATATCCATTTAGAAGTTGTATGACACCCACATCAGTATTTTCTTTCATTAACATTATGTTGGAAAACTTCGTACTACACTATAATTATTTAATATTTCTCATTGTAAGGTCTATGTCAGGAAATTCATTTCTAACCATATAAATAAGGATACTCTCCCCTCTTAAAAGAATTTTTCCATTAGACACTCTCTCAGGATTTTAGACTCTGGAGGACTTTTTACTCTCTCGAATTTAGAGGTAGAATTAATTTTTTTCCTTGGACCTTTTAGTATCTTCTTAGATAATATAAGCTAGTGCTTTTTAAATCCCATCCATTTTCTTTCACCACTTCCTTCATAGATCTTCCCTAGGTTGCATGAGCCCACGAACAACACTAGATCCAACATCATAAGAAGATTCAATATATTCTTGGATCGAAGTTGTGCAACCCATTGAATATGATATTCATAGCCAAAATGTTCTTACGCCTATGAACTTCAAAGAAGGCAAATTAGAAAAGTGGAAGAAAGCAATCTGTTAAGGTCTTAGCTGCTCACTGGACCTCCTCGAAGAACTTTGGGATGAACCTATAATATGATAAAAAGAAGTTAAGATAAAAATGAAAAGTACTATGATATAATGGTGTAAGAAAGAACATTCATAAGATGTGACTTAGTACTCAAAATGGATGATAAAGCAACTCACAATTACACTTTTAAAAAGCTTGTTCCATCATGGACGAGACCACACCTCTTTTTGGCATGTTTACGCCACTTGTGTTGCATCCATGCCACCCAAGGGTGTAACTATGCCACTTGTTCTACAAAGAAACATAATTACACTAGCAAGGCAACATGACTATGTGAAGTTTCCATGTACATTTTCTATGTGTTTTTATTTATTCACATGTTTTTTTTTCTTTATAAATCGCAATGTGTATTTTACTTGCATCCTCATATGAAGTCTTTATCACATGTAACTCTCTCCATGTAAATTTTGTGTTTTTTTTCTCCTTGCATGAGTAGTTAACATGTGTAGTTCGTTTACATTCTTATACAAAAATTCCTCCGCTTCCTTAGGCCAAAGTACACCACTTGTCTACCAAACTTTCTTACCCTTGTCAAAACTCTAGCTCTTCCTCACCCTAACCAAAACCCTAACCCGTCCTCTACCCTAGTATAAATCCTAGCCCTTCCTCACCTTAGCTAAAACTCTAACTCTTTGTCTACCCAAGCTGAAGCCCTAGCCCTTCCTTAACCTTAGCCTGAAACCCTATTCTCACTTTAGCCAAAAAACCTAGCCTATGTCCACCTCCACTTTAGCCAAAACTTCCACCTTTCGCCCCACAAACTCTGCATCTCGTAGCCTAAAAAACTTTGATTCATACCCTCGCAGCCTACATCCACTAGCCTAAATCCACATTCACACGCTCAATGGTCGAACCACACCACACATCCCTCCTCTTTTCTCCCTTCTCCTTTCAACCTTGGCAAAGCCACCAACCCTCTTCATTTCTTCCCATAGCTAGTTTATTTGCATATGTCATTTAAATATATACACATCCTCATATGTAACTTATTTGCACATATAATCCTAACATAACTCTACCCTATATGTAAATTTCAAGTGTCTTCATATGTAAGATTGCAATTTATGATTTTTTTTTATTTGTAGGATTTTCATGTTTAGTTTATTTACATGTGTAGGATTTAAATGTATAGTTCACATGTATGTGCTTTTCCTTTGCATGTATAAATCCTCCATATGTGTGGTCTTCATAACACAGTTTATCTCTATATGTAGGCTTCATATCTTGTCATGTGTAGATTTCATTATAATTTTTTCCATGTGTAGAATTCATATATTTTCCCCATATATTGAATCCATGAACTTCAATGAACCATGTGCCAGATTCACAAGATTTCTCAATGTGTTAAACCCATGAGTTTGAAAGAATCATGTGTAGGTTTCTTATGAGATTTTCTCAATGTATAGTTTACTTCCATGTGTAAGTTTAATGTACATTTATATATATAATTCTTATACGCTTTCATATGTTGCTTTCATATGGTATGACATGTAGTCTCCATGCATGTGTGGGATGTTCCTTGTATAAGCTTCTTTATGCGTTAAATATTTTTACATGTGTTAAGTATTACTCTTTGTGCTAAAATTTTCTCCATATGTTAGTTATGTGAAAGTGAAATAAAAATAATAATACAAATAAAAAAAAAGGAGAACCTCTCATACGTAGGTTTTATTTGTCATGTTCAAGTATGTTACATAAAATGTGGCACTTGCTAGCTTACATAACAAATATAAATTAATTTACAAACTCAGATAACTTAGGCCAATATTCCTCTCAAAGTAATGTTTTAAATTTTTTAAAACACCTTAAAACATTTTAAATATTAAATTTTTAAAAATACTTTTAAAATTATTTAAAAATCTTTATTTTAAAATATTTTTGTAAAAATAACTAGCTGAAAGTTCATCGAGTTTAGGCAAGGCCTCTTCCAATATGTTCCAAGTTGGAATCGCCACTACGAACTTTGTGAGCATAAATTTCCATTAAAATAAAATTTTGAATTCCTACAGGCCACAGGTTTCATTAAATTCTATTGAAAACTTGGAACACAGGTTTACGGCATTCAGTAAAATCTAAACCCGCAGAGCACTCGAACGCGGTAGGAAGAAGAGGAAAAACAAAAGGGTTACTGTTACCTTCCTCAAATCGTTTCTAGTAACAGAAGATCGGAAAGTCAAAAAAAAAACCGCAGTGCTCCTACACTTCTCCTTTGCTGGTTTCGTCGTCCGAACGATGATCTGAAAAAGGTTGCGATTTGAGGACGGCGACACACACGTTTTCGAAGAAGCGGATCCCGCAAACGAAAATCGCGCCACCGTATCAAACGAGGCCTAAAATTGATATGGAGTGTTTTTGTTATAAACTACTGATAGTGCTTTCGGTGAATGGATGCATCAACAACTTGATATTTATTTGTATAAAGAACTCGTCTCTGCACATCATCGTGTAAAGAAATGAATGATGTAAAGCCAAAAGGAGGAGACACAGAAAATTAAGGTTAGGTTTGGGGTCAAAACTGACTTTTAATCCTTTGCAAAAGTAGGGACAATGTAGGAGTCATTTGCCATTTGAAAACGGCAAAAAATGATTTTGAGAAAAAAGTCTTGACATAAGATGTGGCTAAATGAACGCCGTTATAGTAAACACTCGGCACCTAAGAGCCTTTTCTAACAAGGCCGCGCGTAGGCCTCTACCTACCCCGTAACGAGTCGTTAAAGCTAACGGTGCTACTTCACCAACCCGCCCCCGACGTCGCTCTATAAAACCTTACCCTCCTCTTCCATATAAACCAATTAAATTACAGTCTGCTCTAATCTCAGCGCGGCATTCTTCTCTCTTCGCGGCGCCATGGATCTGGTGCTCGTTGAGAAGGCGCTACTGGGCCTCTTCGCTGCGGTGACTCTTGCCATCGTCGTCTCTAAGCTTAGCGGTAAGAAGCTCAAGCTCCCGCCAGGACCCCTACCGGTACCGATCTTCGGCAACTGGCTCCAGGTGGGCGACGATCTCAATCACCGAAACCTTGCCTCCATCGCCAAGAAGTTTGGTGAGATCTTTCTTCTCCGAATGGGCCAGCGCAATCTCGTCGTCGTCTCGTCGCCGGAACTTGCCCGAGAGGTCCTCCATACTCAGGGCGTCGAATTTGGCTCCCGAACTCGCAACGTCGTCTTTGATATCTTTACCGGGAAGGGCCAGGACATGGTCTTCACTGTATACGGCGAGCATTGGCGCAAGATGCGTCGCATAATGACCGTCCCTTTCTTCACCAACAAGGTCGTGCAGCAATACCGGTATGGCTGGGAAGATGAGGCCGCTCGCGTCGTCGAGGACGTCCGTCAAAACCCTAAGGCGACCACCGAGGGGATTGTGATCCGCCGCCGCCTGCAGCTCATGATGTACAACAATATGTACCGCATCATGTTTGATCGAAGGTTCGAGAGCGAGGAGGATCCACTGTTCATGAAGCTAAGGGCCCTTAATAACGAGCGGAGTCGCCTCGCTCAGAGCTTCGAGTACAACTATGGGGATTTCATCCCCATTCTCCGGCCGTTCCTGAGGGGTTATCTCAAGATCTGCAAGGAGGTGAAGGATGTGCGACTCCGCCTGTTCAAGGACTATTTCGTTCAGGAGAGGAAGTGAGTTAGTTTCTCTTTATTTCCTTCCGCTCGATTTCGATCTCGCCATTAGACATTGGATTCAGCGCCCCGCTTCCGCCGCAGAAATGCTATTATTATTTGTCAAGCTTTGGCTCAGATTCATGCAAAANGAAGCTAAGGGCCCTTAATAACGAGCGGAGTCGCCTCGCTCAGAGCTTCGAGTACAACTATGGGGATTTCATTNTCTTAAGCATTACAATGTTGTCGCCAAGCCCAGGGTTTTCTGACGTAACGGTCTCGGTTAAGAGTTCCTATTTTGTTTGTTGCTTTGCTTTAACTTTTCTAAATGGGTGAGGGAAGGAATGGGTTGATGAGTACTGGTAATGTCTGGTGTTGCCAAATCCAAAGTTTTTGATGAAGTTTGTGATCAGAAATCCTGGATTTGGCGGACACCAGACTGTTATGGAATTCATCAACCCATTCCTTGAAGCTTGATACCGCTCGGTCAAGTTCTGGTTCCATTTCTTGCTTTTATGNTTCGATCTCGCCATTAGACATTGGATTCAGCGCCCCGCTTCCGCCGCAGAAATGCTATTATTATTTGTCAAGTTTTGGCTCATATTCATGCGAAGTTTATGCATGCAGGAAATTGTCGAGCACGAAGCCGATGGATAACGCTGGACTCAAGTGCGCGATCGATCATATACTTGACGCCGAAAAGAAGGGCGAGATTAACGAGGATAACGTTCTCTACATCGTCGAGAACATCAACGTTGCAGGTAAATTTTCCGCTTCTTTTTAACATCGATAAAATTTTAATTAATCCTCACTGCATCCAAAGGCTCATCATGGCGCCTTCTAACTTTGTGGGCCATGGCCACTTAAATCGTTTGTTTACCCTGTTAAAATTTTAACGGAGTCCTTACCAACTTATCATAAATTTATTTATTTACACTGGCCTATAAATATAACAAAAATGAGATAAATTATTATTAATCAACCTTAGAAAATGAGAAAAATCTACTTTTAGAAATAATTTTCTTTGATTCTAATTTATTTTTTTGTGAATTATGCTCCGAGAATTAGAGCGAGTTAGGGAGAGAAAGAAGAGAGTTGAATAAGTCTTAGGGAGAATCGAGGGAGAGCTCTCTTTATTTATATTTTTGTCCGTATTTATAGAAGAGTGTTTTGTACAATTATAGAAAATAAAAAAATATTATGAAAATCGTTTCTGATGTCGTTAAGAATCTAGTTTTTTGTATATATTGTAAGTCATATTTGCATTATGACTTGAATTTTAATATTGACGGTAATTTGCTGGTCAACTAGTTGAAGTCTGCTGATTTAGGCTACCGGTCGATTGATATATGTGCTCTCAGAAGTACGTATTGGTCGGTCGATGTGTCGACCGCATGACGATTTTTCTTGGTGTCATTTGGCATAGTCAACCAAAGCGGTAGGTTGAGGTGGTCGTTACGTCCGGACACGAGGTTAGTAGATCGAACGTGTTCGGTCATTATTTTTTGTTGTTGTTGTTGAGGAAGTCGTGGCTCATTTTTTATTCGGCTCGAGTCTTACAGGCTTGTGTCTCGCCTTTCTGGTTGGTTTATCGTCTTGACCTGATCTCACAATCTTGCAAGGTCTTAGGCGGATATTGTCAAAAACTATACGGGTATCTTATGAGACTCGTTGTCGAGATGATTTATGACTCACTTTCGGTGGGTCTTGCAGCTACCAAGTAGGGAACCATCTTCAGAGCTTGAACTTTTCCCATATTTGGAGATGCGACTTCATGCTCGGTCGTGAATCGTTAGTTAATTACTTAGCATGAGGGGAGGCTCTTTCATCTTGATTGTTCATTTTCTTTGAGATTCGTGCTGATATTTTTGACAATAAAAACCCATTTCTACAACTTACGCATTTTTTGCTAGTTCTGATGGTTGATTGCTCCAAGCCCGTGGCTCATGCGTCGTGATGCCATTTGGAGTTGGGGGATTTTCCCGCTCTCGTCAGGGCGTTAAATCCCTAGGCTACTAGTCGCAGGATAGCAAGTGGTAGGCAGGACATGTAAATATTAATTGAATAGGTCAATTTATGCCCAGTTAAAGCCACCCGAAAACGAGCAGCAAAAACATATCCACGTCTCCTATGATCATTGGCTTCGTATTTGGATAAAATTACATGAGGTCGTCGGTGCTAGTTACCACCTTATCTGTTTAAATAAAAAATCAATTTTTTAATTAAAATTTTAGGATTGAAATTCTCCTGCAGCAAATATATGATCCTACACTTCACATTTAAAAAAGAAAACATTAATAATCCTACTTGGCTCTTAAGTCTAATAGGAGAGAAATCATTGCAATCGAATTAGTTGTTTTCGGATTAGCTGCACATGATAGTATTTTAGGAATTATTGATAATATGTAGTGTTATTGTAGTGTTATTATGATAAAATAACACTACAATACTACTAATAATACTTAAAATACTAATTTTAGGTATTATTGATAATATTGTAGTGTTATTATGATAAAATAACACTACAATACTACTAATAATACTTAAAATATTATCAACTATAGTAATCATTCATAAGAAATTTTTCTTGTTAAAATATTTTTCCAGTTTTGAGCACATTTTTTTATACTAAGCTTACTACACTTCATGTCCTAAAAATTTTTGAATGATAATTGATAACCACAATTAACAAAAATAAAAATCAATTTTAAACTTTAAACTTTCTTTAATATTTATAATATAATTATTTTATACCACATCAACATTTTTTTATCTGTTGCATGCAATATATTTAGACATACACCCTCACTCATTAAATTTCGAATGAATTAGTTGAGATCAATCAATAAGTATCACTAAATTTTCTCAACTCCCTCACATGCGAATGTCCCACCGATTTTTAAGGTGGACGATACATCTTTCATTGTGTTGGTTTGCCAAACATTAACTAGCGCAGTAGAAAATAATAACGGAGTTTGGTATGCGAATTGTTTTGCCTTATTTTGGATTTAAATTCCTCTGCCATCCCCTGATTTGCTTTATAAATTTCAAATAAAATGTTGCTCATTAGCTACCGAAATAAATTGGCTCAGATATTTGATTAAATTTTTAATCAGCATGAATTTAGAAATCATTACATTTATTTTCTGATAAATTCGGTNAGTAGAAAATAATAACGGAGTTTGGTATGCGAATTGTTTTGCCTTATTTTGGATTTAAATTCCTCTGCCATCTCCTGATTTGCTTTATAAATTTCAAATAAAATGTTGCTCATTAGCTACCAAAAAAAATTGGCTCAGATATTTGATTAAATTTTTAATCAGCATGAATTTAGAAATTATTTTCTGATAAATTAGGAATTATTTCTTTCTTATAATTTATGGAAATAAAATAACGATTGCCCGGTTGTCAATCTGCAGCAATCGAGACAACTCTATGGTCAATCGAGTGGGGCATCGCCGAGTTAGTAAACAACCCCGAAGTCCAGCGCAAGCTCCGTGAAGAACTGGACACAGTCCTGNCCCGGTTGTCAATCTGCAGCAATCGAGACAACTCTATGGTCAATCGAGTGGGGCATCGCCGAGTTAGTAAACCACCCGGAAGTCCAGCGCAAGCTCCGTGAAGAACTGGACACAGTCCTAGGCCCCGGCAACCAGATCACCGAACCTGACACCCACAAGCTCCCCTACCTCCAAGCCGTCATAAAAGAGACCCTCCGGCTTCGCATGGCCATCCCCCTCCTCGTCCCCCACATGAATCTCAACGACGCCAAGCTTGGCGGCTACGGAATACCCGCCGAGAGCAAGATCCTCGTCAACGCCTGGTGGCTCGCCAACAACCCCTCCCACTGGAAAAACCCCGAACAGTTCCGTCCCGAGCGCTTCCTCGAAGAAGAATTCAAAGTCGAGGCCAATGGAAATGACTTCCGATTCATCCCCTTCGGCGTCGGGCGCCGCAGCTGCCCCGGCATCATCCTTGCCCTCCCTATTCTCGGAATCACCCTCGGCCGCCTCGTTCAGAACTTTGAGCTCCTGCCTCCTCTGGGCATGGAGAAGCTTGACACTGCTGAGAAGGGAGGGCAATTTAGCCTCCATATTCTTAAGCATTACAATGTTGTCGCCAAGCCCAGGGTTTTCTGACGTAACGGTCTCGGTTAAGAGTTCCTATTATGTTTGTTGCTTTGCTTTAACTTTTTGAAATGGGTGAGGGAAGGAATGGGTTGATGAGTACTGGCAATGTCTGGTGTTGCAAAATCCAAAGTTTTTTATGAAGTCTGTCATCAGAAATCCTGGATTTGGCGGACGCCAGACTGTTATGGAATTCATTAACCCATTCCTTGAAGTTTGATACCGCTCGGTCAAGTTCTGGTTCTATTTCTTGCTTTTATATACATTTTCGAAGTGATTGAAGGAAGCGGGGGGTTGATTTGTTCAGAGACGATATATTTGGTGGGAATGAAGTAGATGTTTACTGGTATGTAAATTATGATCATTTCGAATAAGAATAGAACTCTGTTTTTAATGTTGTATTTTTTCGGATTAGTTGTTAATCATGTACGTAAATTTAACAAATTAAAAAAATGCAGCAACAATCAGAAGTGTCGGACGATTACTTTACTGCCGCCTTTAATAGAGATAAAATATCTTGATCAGCAGCCCTAAGCCGAAGTTGGGAGGATATCTTCGATAGACTCGGGTTGGCTTATTTATGTTCATTCACCAACATAGCACTGGTTATTTATGAATAGCTCAAAAATGTTTCTCTTATAAAAATCTTGTACAAGACCTACGTTTTGCGGGTTAATTAATTGATGCATCGGCCGCTCCTGGTCCATATGATGGCTGATTGGGGGAGCAAATAAAATGTTTTCCTTGAAAAAGAACTTGCACTTCGTAAGAAAAAACAATAAAAAAAGCTCGATACGCTCAGTACCGCCAACTACCGNGACTCGGGTTGGCTTATTTATGTTCATTCACCAACATAGCACTGGTTATTTATGAATAGCTCAAAAATGTTTGACTTATAAAAATCTTGTACAAGACCTACGTTTTGCGGATTATTTAATTGATGCATCGGCCGCTCCTGGTGCATATTGATGGCCGATTGGGGGAGCACACGTTAAATTCATCCGCAAATAAAATGTTTTCCCTGAAAAAGAACTTGCACTTCGTAAGAAATTACAATAAAAAAAAGCTCGATACGCTCAGTACCGCCAACTACCCTCGTCTAGTGGCACATCATTAATTAGACTCCATCAACATTCAACAAACGCCTGTTGTCCGGTTCTCCAATGCCAGACTAAATTTATATAAACCTTTTGAAATCTCTCTCTCTCCTCTATATATGGAGTTCGACCATGTGTAATGTGGTTAGATTATTTGTGGAGCTATGCTTGAACATGTTATTTTAATTTTATTGTTCTCGTTTTGAAATTAAAGATGAAAATCAAAGAGTACTTTTCTTAGAGGAATCTATTCAACATAGATGAGTGAGCTATGTTGATAAAGAATTTAATGAAATTTCTGAAAACACGATCGATCTTATTGATTTGATATCTTTAATGATAATCAAATTTTTTTTTATCGCNTTGCAGTGCCAATATTGGTCAACTGTCTTTATCTTGTAGTTGGTGGGTGGATGACTTAATTCCTTCTATAAATAAAATCACACAGAGAAGTTAAAAGGTATGGCAGGCAATCAAAGTTTGCTGCTTTTAGGTTCTTGGGGTTTCATTTTCTTAAATACAGATGATACATTAATTATAGTTATATGTGCGATCCTAACCGTCATTAAGCCACATAAAATAGTACTAATTAAGTCGAAACATTTATGTGCTGATACTGTAATACTGTAATTATTAGGGATCAATACTATTTTTCTGGGGCGCATTTTCTGTCTGGACACATGACGTATCTCTACGTGCGGTGCAGGTTATTCCTGAGTTATTTTCAGATTATTTCTGTGTTATTTTCAATAATCCTGAAATAACACATAAATAACCCAAAAATAAAGACTGCAGGTTATTTCTGGGTTATTTCGGGATTATTGAAAATAACTCAAAAATAACCTAAAAATAACTCAAGAATATCATGCGCCACACGTAGAACTACGTCAGGAGTCCGCACAGAAAAATTTTGATTTTTCTGATGAGGTTAATACAAATGTTTTATTTTAAGTGGAACTATTGAGAGCCTCAGTTCGCTTCATCTAAATTGCCAAAAATCAGAAACATATAAAACACTTTAAAAGATATGTATAACAAAATGCATAAGAAAGGTGAGTTGAAATAATCATTGTTAATTTGCTGTATATATCTATATATATATATACATATATGAGCTCTGGCCAAAAAAAATTTACACACTTGCAATAATAAAAAAAAAAAACTGCAATTTTATACATAACATCTATGAATAGTGTAAGAGAATATACAAAGACATCCAAAATAAATATAATAATAGTAAGTATAACAACCGCGCTAAACAAATTGCTCAATAAAAAAATTATACGACAACAATAACAACTATGTGGGGTTGGCTACATGAATATTTTTTCTCTATTGAGTTCTATTGAGTGTCATATTTTCATTTAATGAGGGTTTGGTGAATTTTGGCTTGGGTTTTGGTGAAGGTTTTAGTGCGGTGGGGTGNTATATATATATATAATGGAGTTCGAAACTTTTTAAATTGAGGCCCAATATTAGTTTAGGACTAAGAACTTTGCTTAATTAATTTATGAAAATTTGACGAAGCAAGAATTAAATATTATCTATAAAAAAAAGGCACTTCAAAGAAATAAATTTGGCAAATCCAACTTGTATACATTAGAACTATCAGCACGAATCTCAAAGAGAATGAATGACCAAAAATAAAAAACTTCCCGCAAGGTAAATAGTCAACCGAAAAGTTACTGTCAACCATGTGAAGCGGCGTCTCTAAACTCATAACAGGTTAAAGCCTTGGAGATGGACCCTCGCCCGATAGCGACAAGAACCGCCAAGGGCGAGGAGTAATTCATCTTAGCAACAAGTCTCACTGAATACCTCATAGAAACAACGACAAGATCCGGCTAAGACCTTACAATAAGAAGTATCCCGCCTGGACGACGAACCGATCAGGTAGACGAGACGTAAGCCCCATAAGACCTGAGCTAAAGTGACGAGTTATTGTTCACCCAACAAAAACAAATCAACTCAACAGTCGATCTACCGAAGCACAGATAGAAACCCCCTGTTTCGCGATTGGAAGATCGACCTACTTTTCTCGTGGCGGACGAGGTCCTCGTTCGATCGAACTCCTCGATAAACCAAAAACAAGCACGGTCGCCACCCGGTCAATCACCTCAGTTGGCAGCATTCTAGCGAATCAATCAACCAAATGTCATCATATCAAAATTCAAATTGTAATAGAGATATGAAATGAAATCCATACAAATTATTAGAGTATTAATCATATTAAAAAAGGTTTTCGCAATTGTTCCCTTCTTTCTGTAATTGTACAAAATACGCCTCTAACAAAAATATGAATAAAGAGGACTTTCGCGGTTCTTTTGCAGTAACTCTCGGTTCACTTTATTCTCTCTTTCACTTGAATCTAACTCTCAATGTGTGTTCACAAAAGAAAGTCTGGGATCCAAGATCTTGAAAAGTGGTGCGGTCAGTATGGACATGCCTTAGAGCGAAAAGGAGCTAACTACGAAGGAGAAACTTCATAAAGAGAGATAACACACATGGAACCCAACAGAGACACTACACAACCAGACATGCATGCATAGTTCCAGGGCTTACAAGTCCAAATGACTCTAATGATGGAGCAATTTGAGATCCACTGAGTAGCAATCACCTAGAGGAACGACCGGACACCTCGCTTAGAAGCGAAACTAAGTGGTTTGTCCCTAAAAGCCCCCACCAACAAACCCATCTATCCTGCACAACTAGGTCAACAACCAGCAGATAGAGGGACAAGGCGAATCAAAACACACCGACACAGGTGCATCTACAATGACGAGCAGGCAATGGGAAGAATGGATGTGATTGCCTGTCCGACTGCTCGCATAAGGGGCATTTACTTGCCAAATCAAATAAGTGATACCTCTCCCCAAGCTAAATAAAAATATATTATAATATCACAGAACATAGATACCAAAATATCATCTAGAAAGGTTCCATTGCCCATCACAAAGTAAGGCTTGTATCACAAGAATTTAACAAAGAAAAAGGCTAATCAATGAAATATTTGGCTTAGGGTCTGTTTGGGGCAGCTGCAGTTTATCCAACTTATCCTGATAATCTGTTTATCCTGATAATCTGATGATAAACAGCTAATCCTGATAAGTTGTATGTTTGTTTGGTTTGTGAGTTTGGAGAACAATTGATTATGGATAAATGATCATTCTGCCTCTATTCTGGATAATCTGTTTAATTTCATTTAATTTAATATAATTTGTATTATTTCTTAATAAATTTATTATTTATCTAATCATTAAATGGTAATCAATTAAATTTATTATAATTAACTTATATTTAAATTAAATTAAGAGCAGCTTAAATTTAAAAATATTCACATTAATTTCTATATAGTAAAGAAATTTTAATTAAGCAATTTTATTTGATATATTTGAAAAGCTTCTTTGTTTTTTCTTTGTTGTAAAATGAAAAGAATTGAGTTGTTTGTATGTAAATCTCTGCTCCTACCCGAAATCTCTCTTTCTTTCCCTGACATGTGCGAAGGAGAAGAAGAAGAGGGGAGGAGCCGAACCTGGGCGAAGCGTCGCCGGAGAGAGGAGTTCGCCGGAGAGGAGTTCGCCGGAGAGAGGGGAAGTTGGCGGAGCCAGGAAGGAGGCAAGCATGACGATGTGCTTTGATCACAAGGGTCTTCTGCTATAGAAGGTGTACTTACCAGCTAGGTCTATTCGCGATTGTATTGGTGGTCTCTGTAAAAGTCGCGAACGAAGAGGAAGCTTCGGCCTGCGACGAGCAAGACTTCGTCCTGTGACGAGGATGGAAGCTTCGGCCTGCGACAAGGAGGGATGCTTCGGCCTGCGACTAGGATGGACTCTTCTCTCTCGATGGTATGAGGGCAACGCCGTAAAAATGTTTCCCGAAATGCCAACCGCGATGCTCGATCCGCGGTCTGCGTTTAATTTAAAATAAAAACTTCGTTCTCCTATAAGTTGTCTGAACGTTGCATCCAAACGGTGAGGCGGTTTTTTCAAAACACTACTGCAGCTGATAAGCTACCCCAAACACACCTTTAGTCTCCAAACTATTCACGATCAGAATCCTCCTTGTTATTACTCTTCAAAATTAGTAATTTGTCCTCCACCTACTTGTGCCCATGTTACTTTTGTACCACAAAGAATTCAAGACACCTGACATCCATATTTTGTATATCTCCTTCACAAAATCATTTATGGTTTAAAGCAATTTCCAAGGCAATAGTACTCTATATTCTCTACTCACCTTGAAAGCAATGTTTTTTTCCTTAAGTTCTATTGATTTGTCTCTTCTATTTTCCCGGATCTTACATGTTCCCACAACGGATTTTAACATGCAAGTTTATCAAGTTTACATATAAATGAAGAATAAAGTAAAATCATCACAATATATTCTCACTCTACTAAATTTTATATCTTACACATGCATACTAATTCATTACAAGAGAGAAGAGTTAGCAAAACTACTCACTACACATGGAGAAACAACAAGAACTTTTCATTGAACAAGACTTTGAAACCATACAAACAAAGTACTAAATTCAAATCAAAATATAACAAAAATACTTATCTTAGATGAAAATCAAACTCTCCTTGTATAGCAAAATCAATCTCCTTACAATCCTCTCCAAGAACAAAGTGAAAAGAAAAGAAGAAAATCTCACTCTCTCTTTCTCTCTCACCTTGTCGCCCCACTTGAGGCTCATGCCCAAGCCTTCTTCTCCTCTTCTAATTAATTCAATAGTTCAAGAGTTATTTTAAAAGCATTTCCAAGCCTTATTCATAATTTCCCAAGAGATTCTTACGTGTCTCTTCAAAACTGTCTATATTCATTGAATATTCTAAATGGTGTATGAAGTGCCTCTTCAAAACTCCTTATAACCACCATAAATCCTTCTAAAAAGTCCCTTTTCTCATTTTCAATGAATTACCTAAGAGATGCATGAAGCACAACTTTAAAAATCATCTAAATCCGACGTATATTCTAGTAGATATGTTGAAAATCGTCTCTGGCACCTAAGCGTCGTTTTTGGGCACTTAAGCCCCCCCCCTCCCCCCGCCCCCTCTCTGTCTGGTGGCGCCTGAGTGCCATATTTGGACACTTAGGCACCGAACACAAGCACTTAAGTGCTCGATTTTGGTCCCCATGGCTCTGGTGTTGCCTCGATTCGACCCGATTTACTCCAGTTTGCTCCATTTTCGTCCATATTTGTTCTTTTTGCTCCAATCACTCCAAATTCTTCAATTTGATGTACCTACAACAAAAAACACAAAAAAACATACCTTTAAAGTGTAATATTATTATAAAATAAAGCATAAAAAATAGTACATTTTTAGGCGTATCAAAATCCCCCAAACTTAAACATTACTTGTCCTCAAGTAATATTACATTTTTAAAATAATTTATGTAGATTATAGTTAATGGGTCATCCTTTAGAATTGCAACAATTTTGTTCTAAAAATGTGATAGTTCAAATTAGAAGAAATTTCAGTGAATCAGACTAGCCCAGGGTCTAAAATATTTATCATCAAACTTGGAATTTTGTTTTCCTATCTAATTCATAAATATATGCAGATTTTTTAAACTTCAGATCCTGTGAACTTTACTTTCTAGACTTAAGAACTCTCTTAAAAAAATTTTTTACTAATATAAGTATAAAAATCAAGCTGAGGATTGCTTAAGTTCTTTACTCTAGAAAGACTCAAGTGAAACTAATTTTTTATTAGCACCTCTCATCAAGTTTCTCCTCACTTTTTTTTGCATTCTCTTTTTCTTTTTGAGGATCTTTTTATCCATCTTTTTTTTATATGTGAGGAGTATTATATCTAGAGAAGTCCTTAAATGATTTTGAANTCTATTTCTCATATGTCAGAGTAGTCACCAGGTGTTCATAGGAAGAAGACAATGAACACAACAAAATCATCGTTCGACCTTCATCCTCAATATTCACATCAAACTGTGATAAATCTGTGATTATTTGATTGAAGCCATTAACATGTTGCGCCAGATTAGAACCTTCTTGCATTTTTAGCCCATATAGCTTTTGTTTCAGATACAACTTATTCATCAGAGATTTAGTCATAAACTGAGTTTTCAATTTCTTCCAAACTTCTCCTAGAGATTTCAGATTTATCACGTGATACATAACTTTATCTACAAGATATAAACGTATGGTTGCTGTCGCTCGTTGTTGTAATTCTTCCCAATCTTCATCCTCCATAGTATCTGGTTTTGTTTCCCGCAAAGCTTTCAAGATTCTCTGTTGCGCCAACAGATCTTTTACCCTCGTTTGCCACAATCCAAAGATACAAATTCCATCGAACTTCACCACCTCAAATTTTGCACCAGAAATTGTCATTTAAAAATTGATTCTGCAACGAATGTTTTCCTGAAAAAATCCTTCAAGATCTTTCCCCTGTTCCCTGCCTTTCCGCATCTTCCAAGAAAATATGAAAAATATCCCTTCCAAAATTTTCTTCTTCGTAGCCTCCAACAAAGAAAAAACTTAATTAAATTTCCCTAATTAATTATATTATTTATATCAATTTAATTAATTAAGTCAAATTCAAAGAACTTCACTTTTTGCAGCAAGAGAAAATTCCAATTCCGGCTTCCTGCATAAAAATCAAAGATTCCTTAATTCCCTAAATATTATATATTTTCTCCAAGCTCGTCCAACAAAAGCAATCTCCTGTCCAACAAAGGCAAAGGATATTCTCCTTGATTCCCTTCCAATTTCTCTTTGGTGATTGGTCCGAACACCGCCAAAGCTCGCTCGAAGAAGTTCGTATATCGCGTCTGTTCACGAAACGGAAGCCTCGTTGCCGAACCTAAGGAGTTGCGTCGTAGAAACAGAAGCCTTGTCGAATCTCTTATGCGGAAACCTGTCGATATTTCTCCTATCGCGATCCAAGCTTTGGCCTTCGCTAAAACGAACGCCGCCGAGCCAAACGTGATCCGATCTTCCACAGACGAGACTGAAAGTCTCCAAGCCCTCAAAAGTCCTATGCTCGAAGCCCTGGCCGCCAAACTCCGATTCCTTGCGCTGAAATTTTCTTCATTGCCCTCGAACCTGTCTCTGATACCACTTGTTGAGAAATTAGGGCGAAGAAAAAACAAGAACTACATAAATCCAGAAGAACACAGAGATTTAACGAGGTTCAATAAAGATGCCTACATCCTCGGAAGCAGAGCGACGACTTTTCACTAATTCAAAAAAAGTACAGAATACTTTATACAAGCCTAATTTTATAACCCTAGAAAACACATAAAAATGAAACCTTGGGTACAATATGTAATTACTAAATTACCCCTGTATCACACCCCCAACCCACATAAGGAAACTCCTCTGATTTGGACAGAATCTTCCGCTCTGCCCCGCTTCTGATCTAGCACTGTCCATTTATGGTATATGAGTCATATCTAACAAGATGGTATACATGTAAAATATTACAAATATTAAAATGTAGGCAATAGATATGTCAATACATACGATTTGGGCACTGTGTAAGCAAAATACATAAGAAATACGTGGCATGCATGTATAACAAATGTAAGAGAGAGAGAAAAGAGCAGAGAGAAAGTACTCACCTTGCTTTGGCGCTCACGATTTGAGGAAATAGAGGCGCTTGTGCAGTTCATTGGTGGTTGTTTTTCTTTGGTTGGAGGTGCTGCTTGATGCTCAAATCTAGGAAAAATTATTGCGTCCGTCATCCGGATGACGAGCTGCATTCAGGCGACGACCGTGATACAACGGAGATTCGGACGTAGCTAGGTGTCCGAACAACGGACGTAATAATCTCTCCCAAGCGAGGGGGATGGAGAAAGCGTGGTTCACGGCCAGGACTAGATGGTAGAAGAGCTGACGTGTCTCAGTTCAGGAGAAAGGGAGTGAGCTGCTTTTAATTTTATTATTAATTTTTTTGTGTATATTGGGGAAGGTGAGTGAGCTTAAGGTCTGATACATTAATAAAAAAATGTCTAACGGAAGGTATGTAATAAAATTGATTTGATGGGCATTAAGGGAATATGGCATGCCAAAAAGGTGATGGGTGATGTGGCTCAACAAGCAAAGGTTATAAGCATTGATCTTATAGGCAACTTACAAATAGAGCATTAAGTCCCATTCCATTTAAATTCAGGCCTTTTGATGCATGCAAGCTCCAAATCTTGCCTATTATCATGCTAACTTCTATATTAATCAATTTTACATGAAAATAAAATCAAAACTCACTAATGTCTGCAAATATGGCTAACTCCAACCGTTGCCGCCAACTGCCTCCATCTTCGACCAACTCTGGCTGCCGTTGTCATCGACTACCGTTGGCCACTAGCAGTCGCCGCCTCCAACCAACTCTTATTGTCACAGGCAATTAACCTCCATAGCTCTGACCACCTCCAGCAGCTGGTCCCCACTTCCGATCTTCGATGACATAAATACTTGAATTTTTGAAGGCCAAGGGATTTGAACCAATGCCCTCACACAAACAAAACCAACTAGCTACCAATTAGATTCGAAAACTTTCGTTTTATGTAAATATACACTTTACATATACNGTTTTACCTATGTTCTTAATAGTAACTTTTTGTTTCTTGTCACTAAACTACCTAATTGGCAATGTTGTAACAAACATGGATTTACCTATGTTGTTGTCGAAGTAGCAACTGCCAACACCTATGTCAAACTTAGGGAATGCTCAAAATCTTGGCGTGTTTGCTTGGGCAGCCAAAATTTCAGGCCTTAATGGCTTTAGGGATGTAAACGAGCCGAGCTTGAGCGAGCTCAGGCTTGGCTCGTGTTCGGCTCGTTCGAAATTGTTCGTGTTCGAAATTGGCTCGTGTTCGAAAGTGGCTCGTGAACAAAGTGTTCGTGTTCAACTTGATTTAAATATTCATGTTTGTGTTCGGCTCGAAATTGACTCGTTAAAATTAAAATGAAAAAAATAGATGTAAATTGCTAGATTCGAACCTAAACCAAATGTATGCAAAACAANAATAAAAATTCTAAGAATCCTTAATTTTTCAAAAAAATATAATTTTTCCTACTAAAGATAGTTATTCATTTTTCCAAGCTCTCCAATAAATATCCTTAATTCTAGGTTCACCCTTTTCACTAAAAATATCAACTAAATTTTCCTACTGCATTTTTATACTTAAAATTCTAACATCCTTAAGGTGACTCCACATAAAAATAATCATTAGAAATAAAATACAAATTTATTTGTAGTGCTTTTGAAAACATGTAAGGTTTAAATTTGAAACATTTTTCTTTTCCCCCCAAACTTAAGCTAAAACATGTGTAACAATGAAGTATAAAAACATGTGAAAGGGAAAGATCACTTTTACAATTTACTACACATCCTACAAAAAATTCAACAAATAACACATGATAGAATGTTGCAGTAGAAAGTAAATATAGCTTAAACATGTTTGACATAACACTATAAAGGAATTTTAAATATTAGAACAGATACAAACTAAAGATTAAACATGAACACATTTTAAACTTCATAAAAGAATTGTTGGATGCTAACAAGTTCAAAATATTAAGATAAGTTTTGTCATCTCCAATGACTCATTCAACTTGACTCACATACATAAACACACAAACTCCAATACATAGACTCACAGATTCATAAATAAATAACAACTGAGGTTAATTTGATCTCCCTTCTACTCACATTTCTCTTCCTTACTTTCAATTTCTAACGGAAGAAACTACACTAATAATGTGGGTGTATTATAAAAATTTATATGTTTATCATCCATGGACCAGAATTCCCTCATGTGTTACCAATTTCAGGGTTACTCTAAGTCTAAGGTATACACGATCTGGTAAATAAAAATAGTATAGTTCATCCAAATGTTGTTCACTAAGTAAGTTCATGACCTTACGCAGTGAAGACAAAGTCAGATAAAGGAAGTATTAGAGTTGACGTGGAGTGATCTAAGTTCAAACTCTACATGCTTCAAGGTAATGCTCAACTCTGGTTTAGAACTAAGTCGTAACAGACTCATCAACCTACTACTACCAGAAATCATATACAAATCTAGTAATGAAGAAGGAATTACCTCACAACATTAATCCAATCCACTCTTACAAATCAAACATGAATCAAAGTCCAACATCTCACTATTATCCAATCCAACATAACAACAATCACACTAAACAGATAACAAAGATAACCATGGGTTACCTCCCACGAAGCGCTTGGTCTAACATCGACGAACCGGTGTATTTGAAGTTTACTCTAGTTTCTTTAGCTTCAAAATTTCATTCATTTTGTCTGTATACCACAAAATATATCATTCAATGATTTTGAATAACTCTTTCTTAGGAGATCATTTACTCATTTCATCATTCAATTTAGGTTCTTCTTGTGATTGAGCCAAATCTGAAGATATAAAGACCGGTGATATAGATGAATTCCCTAAATAGGTAGGACTTAAAATTGTATGGGGTACATTCCTCTTAAGTTCGTGAAATTTTTCAACAGATGGAATTAAAATTTTACTATTTTTTGTAACGTTCATCATTTCACATCTCTCTTGAACATACATACAGTCTTCTTTAAACAATGTTTTCAATTCATCATGAAAGTCCATTTCGATCTCATCTGTTAACTTACTCTCAAAACTTTCTTGGAAATGGTCTTTACTTAGATAATCAATTTCATCCATTCAAAAATAATTATCAACTTTTTTCTTAGCTGGATATTTCATAGACTTTAACACATCAAAAGTGACTTCCTGATCTTTAATATTCATAGTCAACTCTCCTTTTTGCACATCTATCAAAGCTTGTCCAACACCCAAAATAATTATATTTTCTTTATCTTCCTTCATACCTAATACAATAAATTTCACAGGAAAGATAAATTTATCCACTTTGACAATCATGTCTTTTATAACCCCTTTTGGAAAAATAATAGATCGATCAACTAACTGAAGGGTTACAATAGTGGAAGAAATATCGGCTAAACTTAACCTTCTAAATATAGATAGAGACATCACATTAATGCTCGATCCTAAATCGCATAAAGCTTTTTCACATAATCTTTCTCCAAATACACAAGGAATTGCTAAGCTAGAAGAATATTTAAGTTTCTTAGGAAGCTTTTTCTGAAATATAGCACTGCACTCCTCACTTAGTGAAACTGTCTCGTAATCCTCAAATTTCCTTTTCTTCTTTAATATCTCCTTCATAAACTTTGCATAACTTGACATCTGTTCCAAAGCTTCAATGAAAGGAAAATTTATCGTTAACTTCTTAAGTACTTCCATGAACTTTGAAAATTGTTTATCCAACTCATAATGTCTATGTATTTGAAGAAATGGAGGTGGTGGTCTTTTTAAATTGATTTTAGTTGGAGGTGATAAATTTTCCAGATCCTTAGAAACATGTTCTTTAGGTCTTTTAGTTTTATTTGTTTCTCTCACAACTTATTTCTCTTTTTTAACCACATCTTTTATCTCTCTTCCACTTCTTAATCGGCCAGCGTCTATTTGTTCATCATTTTTTTAAGGGTTAATCTCAGTGTTTCTAGGAAGTGTTTCTTGGGGTCTATTGCAAAGTGAATTAGCAATTTGTTCAAGTTGATTCTCTATTTTTCTAATCGCAGCATTTTGACTTTACAACTGGTTTCCCATTTGCAATACCACATGGTCATTAGTCTAAAACAACACTAAAATTAGAGGGGGTCTATTTATTACTCCAAAGAGAGAGAAACTTTGGTATTTTGCTAATAACTTTCCCAACCATCCGATCGGATGGATCATACTACTTTGAGCAAAGTCTCACATCTCAATTCGGCCCACTACCGTCGGACGCCGCTATTAATGGCATTGGAGTCATCACTACTTCCCCAATGTATTTTGTCATCTCTTAGCAAAGTCATGTCGATAACCCTCACTTATGTAATATTGTTTGAGCTATTTAAGGGCTGGTAAACTTTTGTAACCTACATCCACATAATAAAATCATTTCAACTCAGGTAGGCCACATGATTTTAACCCTTTTGGATTTTTCTCAGTAAAAACTAATAGGTTCTTTTATTCGTGTGTATGTTTGATTGTCGTATAATGTAAGACATTAATATCACTCTATCACCATGAATTCTCCCAACACGCATCATACTCATACAATGGACTGTTATTATATGATTTGATGAAATGTAAGCTCCTTCATGATTTAACTTTTTTACTATCCTTCCTCAAAACATATCTTTAGCTTTTCTATCTCTCCTATACTTGTTTGTCAATGTTCTTTAACTCGACCCATATAAACAATTTTGTATGCTTTTATTGAAAAAAAAAACAAGTTAAATGATGCATATTTTGGAAAATGTATTAAGATTGATCGTTGAAAGATAAAATAGTTTTACTGGAAAAAATTAAGATGATTTTCTGAGCTAATTTGAAGCAATATAAGCAAACATATAACAAAGAATTGGAGAATGAGAATAATAATAACAAGAACAACAACAAGCCTTTATCTCACTAAGCGGAGTCGACTACATGAATTTTTTTTCTCCATTGCGACCAATGGAGTGTCTTGTTTTCATTTAATTCTAATAGATTAAAATCCTTTTTTACACAATATGAACACTCTGTTTTAGGCCTGCCTCTACCTTTCTTAACATAAGTTGAATATAGAACGTCTACTCTCATACCAGATCATTAGATGGTCAAAGTTTAATGTGACCAAACCACCTACGACAACTCTCTCAAATCTTGTCCGCTACCGGAGCTACACCAACACCATCACAATTATATTCATTTCACATTTTCTTTATAAGTGTAAAACCACTTATCCATCTAAGCATTCTCATCTCAGCAATACTTAACATTGTTTTATGCTTCTCTTTTAAAGACCAACATTCTACGTCATAGAACATTGTAGGTCTCACCGCCATCTTATAAATTTTCTTTTAAGTGGTACTTTTCTATCACACAACAAGTTTAATGCATTCATTCACTTCAACCAACTTGAATTCTACTAATAACATCCCCATCTCTATCACAATTACTTTAAACAATAGAGCCAAGATGTTTAAAATGTTCACACATTTTAATGATTTGATCTCCCATAATTACAACTCTGTCACTAGTGCTACTATTACATGCATTCAGTTTTAAATCTACTCAAATGAAGGCCTTTAGAATTCAATGTAGACCTCCATAATTCAAGTTTCTTCTGCAATTTTTCTCTATTCTTATCCAAAAGAAGGATATCATCGGTGAAAAGCATACACCAAGACACTTCTTCATGTAATTATCCAATAAAAGCATCCATAACTAAAGCAAAAGAATATATGCCTAAAGTCGATCGTTGATGTAATCCAACTGAAATAGAAAAATACTCGGTCATTCTTCTTTTTCTTTGAACACTAGTGATATCTCTAGTAGACATATCTTTAATGACTTGAATATAAGTAATATCAACACATTTTTCCTCTGGAACTCTCCAAAGAACTTCTCTTGAAACTATATCGTAAGTTTTTTTCTACATCAATAAAAATCATATGTAGATCCTTCTTACTTTTTATGTACTTATTCATCAGATTTTTCAATAAATGTATAGCTTCCATAGTAGATCTGTGCAACATAAATCCAAACTGATTATGGAAAATTTTATAGCATGTTTTAACTTATGTTCGAGTGCCCTCTCCCATAATTTTAAAGTATGAAACATCAATTTAATTCATCGATAATTTGAACGCTTGTACATTCCTTTTATTTTTAAAAATGGGTACCAAAATACTCTTCATCCACTCTCGAGGCATCTTTTTAGCTTTTAAAATAATATTAAAATGTTCAGCAAGCCAAAAAAATCTTAAATCTCCTAAATATTTACACACTTTAATTGGAATATCATCAGATCATACTGATTTTCCTTTCTTGATTTTCTTTAAAAGCCTTCTTAATTATATATTTTTACTAATAAGATAGAAAAAAAATTATATTTTATTATTATTAACGATATCAAATCAATAAGATCGATCGTGTTTTCAGAAATTTCATTAAATTCTTTATCAACCTAGCTCACCCACCTATGTTGAATAGATTCCTCTAAGAAAAGTACTCTTTGATTTTCATCTTTAATTTCAGAACGAGAATAATAAAATTAAAATAACATGTTCAAGCATAGCTCCACAAATAATATAACCACATTACACATAAACAAAAAGTGACATCTCTATAATGTGTTTGTCATCAACATTCGAAAGCTGTGAAATAAACTAAATCAACTCTTAGAATATAAGACCAAAAGTCAAAACAGAACAATTTTTCATCAAAAAATCTAAAATATTTATATAATAAATATAAAATACTGATCCTACATTTCAAAACGATATTCAAATTTACCTTTTGTCCTGAAATAAAAGTCATTATGACGTGTTGCTGATCAAATATATCCTACTCTCCTCATTCCTCATCTAAATACCAACTACCCTCTCTTCTCATCTAACTTTATCATATATTATAATATATTCTTCAACAACAACAACAAAGCCTTAATCCCACTACGTGGGATCGGCTACATGAATCCTTTTTCTCCATTGCGTCCTATTTTACACAATGATCAAAAGGATTCATGTCATGATTTTTTTTCGACAAGTTTTACGCTAACTGTCGACTACCTAACGCAATCCTCCACTTTTCGCATTCAGGCTTGGGACCGGCAACGACAGTGTTAAATATATTCTTCAAAATATTAAAAACAATTCTTAAAAATGTCATGTCAAAATAACTTGATTAAAATTCTATGAAATTCCAAAATATTAATTTTTTAGGATGAGGACAAACGCACAATATATAAATATTTAATTGGCTAATGCAAAAGAAGTGCAGGTTCTCTTTAGATTAATAAAGTATGAACAAATGATAGGTAAATGCAGCACAAAGATCCATTTTATTGTTGCAGTACCAATATTGGTCAACTGTCTTTATCTTGTAGTTGGTGGGTGGATGACTTAATTCCTTCTATAAATAAAATCACACAGAGAAGTTAGAAGGTATGGCAGGCAATCAAAGTTTGCTGCTTTTAGGTTCTTAGGGTTTCATTTTCTTAAATGCAGATGATACATTAATTATATTTATATGTGTGATCGCCGATCCTAACCGTCATTAAGCCTCTAAAACAGTACTAATTAAATCGAAATATTTATGTGCCGATACTGTAATTATTAGGGATCAATACTATTTTTCTGGGGCGTTTTTTCTGTCCGGACACCTGACGTATCTCTACGTGCGGTGCAGGTTATTCCTGAGTTATTTTCAGATTATTTCTGGGTTATTTTCAATAATCCTGAAATAACCCAAAAATGAGTGCATGTTAGTTCTGGGTTATTTCAGGATTATTGAAAATAACTCAAAAATAACCTAAAAATTAGGAATACCCTGCGTTGCACATAGAGCTACCTCAGGAGTCCGTATAGAAAAATGTTTGATTCTTCTGAGGAGGCCAATGCAAATGTTTTTTTTTAAGTGAAACTATTGAGAGCCTCGGTTCGCTTCATTTGAGAAAACATTGAAGTTCTGTTCAGCTGCTAAGCTCGACAGCTCCTAAAATTGTTTCATGCCGATTTTTAATCACTTTAGAACATAAATGATGATGTCCATTCCATCACGTGACTTTTAAAGGAGCTTCACGGGACGGAAAAACTCTTTCAGAATGGAATGAAGTCTTAGAAATCGAATTACGTTACAAGCTAAAACCTAAATTGCCAGAAATCAGAAACATATAAAATATATTAAAAGATATGTATAACAAAAAAATTTGCTAAAAGAAACGGAAGAAAAAGTATCACAATTACTCCTTTTTTTTATTTTGTATTATTATTACTTTGGGACATTTACATTCATACCACTAATTTCCTATGTATTTACATATCTAAAACATAAAATTTATTTTTATATTCATACCATTAAAATATTTATTTTTATTATTATTATTATTATTATTATTATTATTATTATTATTATTATTATTATTATTANTTATTATTATTATTATTATATATATATATATATATATATATATTCACACTTGCAATAAAAAAAAAATGCAATTATATACATAACATCTATGAATAGTGAATATACAAAGACATCCAAAATAAATATAATAATAATAAGTATAACAACCGCGCAAAACAAATTGTCAAATAAAAAATCATACAACAACAATAACAACTATGTGGGGTTGGCTACATGAATACTTTTTCTCTATTAGGTTCTATTGAGTGTCATATTTTCATTTAATGAGGGTTTGGTGGATTTAGGCTAGAGTTTTGATGGAGGTTTTAGTTCGGTGGGGTGTTTGGTTGTAGATAACTAGTGAAGTTCTTATTAGAGTTTGGTGAAGTCATTTTTCTTTTGTGATTTTGAAAAATTTTATATTTTTTGAAGGGTTACATATATTTTTTGAAAAATCTAATATAATATTAAGAAAGTCTAACTTTCATAAAAATAAAGATATATATAT
>JXCR01008097.1:282374-294874 GCA_002079205.1 Phalaenopsis hybrid cultivar | reverse complement strand
TTTTAAATTTTTAAAGTAGTGAAAGCCTTTTACAAATAAAATTAATAAATTATAGGTGAAAAGTTTAATAGAAACTAGGTAATTGATATTTTTATAAAATTTAAAGGATATATAACAATTAAAAAAATCACATATATATCACAAATCTTTTATCTATTTATATATTTAATAACTGAAATTAATATTCACACATCATTCTTCAATATTATAATGGCATTAAGTTGTATGTATAAAAGAATATATTCATTTAGGAAAGATTAATGATAATTTTTAATGCGATGCTAAAAACGAGTTACATAAATAAATATTCAATATAAATATAAAATATATAAATATATAAATATATAAAAATATAAAAATATAAATATTATGTAATTTTTATGCAAATCTCATAGGATTAATTGACCATCAGCCGCAGCAATATTGGGTAAAAAAATCATGGCATAAAGTTTAGTTACTGGAATACCCATCCTCGTCCGAAACTACGTTCAGTTTTTGGTCGACGGGGTGGCAATTTACTAATTTTTCATACTATCGTGAATAGAAAGTTTAATTTTTGATCACTTCGATGGTTCAGTCCGAGTAATTATGCCGCATTTTCGAGATCGGCTTCTCCCATAGTAGAATTCCATCAGCTTCAGTGCGCTGCGCTCGGCCTCCACCTCTCCTATTTCTTCGCTTTATTCTGCTGCGATATCGTTGTTGGTAGTAAGCAAGATAGATGGGAGCTCTAGGAGCAATTCTTCATCCTCCAGATCGGATCTCCCTTGGTTTTCTTATAGGGTTACTTGTTCTATTAAGCAGCCCTTTATTTTCTTTGGGTTCGATCCACGAGTACAAGAATGGGTCATTCATTCCTCGCTCAAATTCCTTTTTCTTCCATGGCGGTAGCGAGGGCCTTTACGCGTCGGAGGCGAGCATCAATTCCTCATCCTCCGATGGGAAATCATTTATCCAGTATGCTTTCTGTCTTTGTTTTCGTTGGATTTGATTTATTTCTTTTGCTTACTTTACGCATTCCTCGTTTAGATTTTTTTCCTTTTTGTTGATATAGAAAGTAGAACTAAACCGGGAGATCCGGTTGTTCGGGTTGTTGAATCTATTGCGTTATTGTTTTTTATTTTGAAGTGGCATGGCGAATTAATTTCTTGATTTACTCGTGATTACTATTTTTTGGTCGAGGTTTACTGTCGAGCATGATCGGCTGCGCCAGGACCGAAGAGAAGAAGCATATGACTCTTTTGTGCAGGCTTCACTCACCCCCGGGTGCAATCGTATCACATATGAATTGGGTGTATATCATTATAGGTTTCAACAGTCTGCAATAATATATTCATAATACTAGGGCATGACTAAAATATGTTCATTGCAATCTTTGCTCAATTGTTAAACATTTTCTGAGCTGATTCTTATCGTTTTTTTTTTTAACGTATTCAATCACTAATTCCTGTGAATTGTGAAAGTTCGCGGTAGATTTTCCTAGAAATCTCTGATATTAACAGGAATAGATGTTAGCATGCTCTTACCCTAGATCACTAGAAAAAGTGTAAAAATAAAACATTCCCATTGTTTACCTCTTAATCAAAATGTACAACCTTTTTATTTGGTAATAATCATCGTTTTCTATTCTTTTTATACATAGAGAGTTAAGTGGTAAATGATTAATTCAACTTAACTCTTTCTTTCTCCTTGAAGAGCTAGTGAGAGCTGGAGTATCTCATTGTTGCTCGTGCAAGTTTACAAGCATTGCTAAGTGTGAGTTTTACCTATGTTCTTAATAGTAACTTTTTGTTTCTTGTCACTAAACTACCTAATTGGCAATGTTGTAACACACATGGATTTACCTCTGTTGTTGTCGAAGTAGCAACTGTCAACACCTATGTCAAACTTAGGGAATGCTCAAAATCTTGACGTGTTTGCTTGGGCAGCCAAAATTTCAAGCCTTAATGGCTTTAGGGTTGTAAACGAGCCGAGCTTGAGCGAGCTCAGGCTTGGNTAGGGCTGTAAACGAGCCGAGCTTGAGCGAGCTCAGGCTTGGCTCGTGTTCGGCTCATTCGAAATCATTCGTGTTCGAAATCGGCTCGTATTCAAAAATGGCTTGTGAACAATGTATTCGTGTTCGACTCGATTTAAATATTCATGTTCGTGTTCGGCTCGAAATTGACTCATTAAAATTAAACTGAATAAATAGATGTAAAGTGCTAGATTCGAATATGAACCAAATGTATGCAAAACAAGACGCATAACCACATTATCATAAGAGCAGTTACGATTTAAACTTAGATATAAATATATATAATATAAAATTATTTAAATACTATGTATAATATATTTTTATATAAATAATTATATAATTTTTTTATTTCGAGCTAAAACGAGCCGAATACTAGCGATCAAAGAGCTGTTCGTGTTCAGCTCGTTTATTATTCGAGCTTTTAGAACTTGTTCGTGTTCGACTCATTTACTTAACGAACGAGCCGAACACGAGCTACTTAACGAGCCGAACACGAGCTGTTCGCGAACAATGAGCTTTTTGGACAACCCTTGATGGCTTTGACTATGGCAAATCCAGGCATGTATGTATGTGCTACTTGAATCCCATTCAGGTTAGCAACGTGGGTAATGATACTTTAACTATCATATAAATTAAGAAATCAATGCTTAGCTTGGTAAAACTCGAGACAAACTGAATGCCAAATTAATACATTTTTTTGCCAGTGTGGGCTTTGTAAATTTGATTCCTTGGCCTCCCTTAAAAAGAAAAGAATGAATGAGAAATGATATGAGGGAGTTTACCATGAGGTTCCAGGTCAAATTATTGGAAGACACATGAGATGGTAAATACGACAATATCTAGAGATTTCACTATCATTTTGCGAGGACTGTAAGATTTAGGCTTCGAGGTTTCCCATAGACACAAACTTGTATGGTTAATTACTCCTCCTAAAAATGGGATAACATTTTCAATTAAGCCAGTCATTGTGTTTATATTTAACAAATAGTAGTAACAAATTGAAATTATAAAATTATCACTGTTAGCGTAGAGCGGATGGTGGGAGAATGATGACGAACCTGATCAACATCCTCTAATTACATCATCCCAGATTGCCTTGGACCTTGATTTACTTTGTCAGAGGAGATAATCGACTCAACTTAATAGAAAGATCATTGTCAACTGCCATGGGTTGCTTCATTCAAGAGAATCTTATAGACTTGAGGTGAATGTCTAAAGGGACAAATTTAAGCCGCCTTAGCCAACAAAAGTTTTGTGCCTTTTCAAGCATACCTTATTGTTCCTAGTTGAAATAAGCAAAATTATTAGGGAACATACGAGCAATACACATGATCTTAATAGTGGAGTTTGTTTGCCAAATCAACTAATGAAGTCTACTGACCCAACAACTGATAGAGTTTACTGACCAAACTACCTGATGAAGCCTATTGGTCAAACCATTCGATGGAGCCTATTGGCTAAATCAACTGATCAGAGGGCTCCAGTTGTAACTTTTTCATTGTGGAGTCATTGGGTCAAATGACACATAAAGAGGACACGATTCACGCTCTTATTGGCGTGGGATTGTTTTGAGTGTGAATTGAATATTATAGATGATATGAAAGTAGCTCTTTATGAGTTTCAGTTAATCTTAATTTGTCGTCCTCGACAAACTATTGCGAAGGATGGATGAGATTCACTTAATCTTTGAAGTGATAGATTTAATATAAAATTTTAAAATTGTAAAATATTAAAGTTTGATTTTAAGAATAAATCCCTTTAGTTGAAATCCGCATTCAATGCGGTCATCCTCGGGGTATTGAGATTAAAATGTTTATTTTATAATTTGATTAAATTTAGCAGATTGAGCATTCAAAAAGGTGTCAGTCTTGGCTCCAATCTTTTTAAGGAGGAGGATCAAATTGGCTAAGTTGGGCTTAGTCTTGTCAGCTCCTGTTCCCGTGAGGGGGAAGACCAAATTAGTTTGAGTGAGGCACAAACATTGTAAACCTTAGTTCCTGTTGAAGAGGAAGACCAGACTGGCCAAATGTTCGACTTACAATCTTGCAAAGCAGCCCCTTTGAGAGCGTGCTTAGCTTAATAATGTTGAATTCAATTTTAGAGGAAAAAGATTGTCATAAAATCTATATATTCTACAGACATCTGGAGGTGTAACACATCTTAATATAAACTCATATGCAGCTCACACAACATTCTCGAACAAAATATATGAGCACTATATAAGTTGATAGATGCACATTCAGGTGTTTGTGATATGCATTGGTTTTGAGATTCTTGCACGATCTTCGAATTAATGCATTTGAGTTTAAGCTTAGGAACCTCGTGAAACATGTAATTCTCAAACTTTAGAAACTTCAATAAAGATTTTTTTGTTTTGAAATACATGCAAATTTTCACTTTAAATCCCTCGAGTAACACCTGTTTTCTAGTCTAGAAGTATTGCGGATCCGACCGGGAGTTTTACTAAATCATTAGGCTTCAATGAGGGTTAGCTAGTGCTTGCAGATGAAAATTTAAGTCTTTGTGATTTGATCATTTAGTGCTTGTTTTTGCTTGTAGATGAGCTTTTGCTTCACATTTAAATGTTTGTATGAATCAGGTTCCCGCTCAACTTCTTCAATGTAGGCAAAATATTTCCTGAATGTTCATTGAGAGGTTATATTTGTGCCCGTTAGCAAATTGTCGAAGGTTTCAGTCACGCTCGTCCATGAGCAATTGAATCCTCCGTTGTCCAATCATGTGTTCATTTTTTTATTTAAAACTTACATTTTTTTTCATTTCAATCATTTGTATGTTCAACATGTTTATTAAGTATTGTTCGTTGTGGGTTCATTTAATCTAAAATCTGATAGGCTTCCGACGCCATCTCTGTTTGGAGGGCTGCATCGGGAAGCTAAGACATTACTACCGTACTTAAAAAAATGATCATAGTTGTTGTTTTTTGATAATGCGGCCTGGATGTCTTCATAACTCATCACTTAAAAAAGCATGCACAGAGCTTTGTGTACATGCACAAAAAAATAACACACGCAGGGCTATTCCATTCGGGTCGACATGATACGTACGTGTTTCTTGCCCACCATGCTTAATAAAGTGTGCACAAGTGTTCAAGCACCTGCATAAAAAAAAAGACAAGCATAAAAGATTTCCCCTCCATGTTGAAACAAAGTGCACGGTCGCTCACGTGTGGCGACCCATCATCCGCACCACACCTCATTTGCCTTTATTTTGCGCCTCTTCTTTCTTCCAAATGTCATCTGTTATGAACCAGAACTTTGCACATCACCTTGATGCAAGATTGACTTTAGATGCATCAAATGGCTCTAAATCAGGCTTCTCCATTTTGAGAGATTCCACAATGTCTGTAATGGCTTTTCATTCCAAAGGAGCTGGGCAACATAAATCAACATCTTAATATTACAATGCCTTGTAATCTCATCTTCATAGACATGTTAGAGGAGAGTTATCTTCCCCAAATCGCCAAGGCCTACCGTAGACGACAGTTTGGAGATAATGGCTACTCCTTGCAAGCTTTGCTTGTGATAAAAAAGATTGTTTAGCTAATGACGACCCTCTTCTTCTTGCTTTGAGGGTTAAGGCAAAGATCTAACATATTAGCTAATACTTTTGATAACCAATGAAATCAATAATCATAATATCAACAACTTTGAACCACTTCTGCTTTATGGTTTTCTTCTTCAAAGAGTAAGCTTTAGGAATATCTCCATCGTCTTTATTGAGAATTTATATTTATGCCAATCCATCAGTCAAAATCTTCACCGATAAGCTCAGGTCCCCACCTCTTTCACACACAGCAACATCGCCGATGCTGACCTACAACAATTTCTTGCGCTAATTTTCTCGATAGTGGCGTATGAGAGAGGAGTTACGATTCTGGTGTCAGGCCTTGACTTGATTAGGAGTAATTGGAGAGGTGTTCGACTCTTGGGTAATGCTTCAGTGGCTTTAGGAGAAGCTGAAAAGAGGAGCAATTGCGTGTGGTGATTTTCAAGGCTCAACATGTGGAGGTTGTGGGAGCTGGGTTCGTTTGGAGATCTTGGAGTTGCGGTGAATGACGAGAGCTACTGGGTCGAGGTAATGCTGCTGCTCGATATCTGAGAATAAGGAGAGGGTGACTGTTTGGGTAGTTTCACATGAATTAGAGAGGGTTGCGGTTAGGCTTTGGGAGCTCAGTGACAGGGAGTTCTATTTGGTCTTTGCGAGAACAGGAAGGGAGACTTCAACAAGGAAGAGATGTATGGAAGTGTTGTGAAAAACAACGACAATAAAGTGAAAAATCGGATCGAGAAAATTTGCAAAACAAAAAACACAGTGGAACAGACAGATTTATGTGGTTTGACAAATTGTCTATGTTCACGGAGCTGCAGAAGATTTTATTAGCTTGAGGAATTACACTCATCGATCATCTCGACGATTACAAGAAAACACTGTTTCTCTCTATCTCTTTCTCTCCTCTCCTCCCCTCCACTCTCACTCTACACGAGAGCTTCAAATTGAAGCACACCAGAAGAAGAACCTGAAAAACTACCAAAGCTGAAGAGGGATAAAAGTGGAGCTAGCATGCATATTTATTAATTTCATTATGTCATTATGCCCATTAAGGAATTAATCAAATAATTAATGAAGCACCATTAATTATTTATTTTCTCTTCTGCAACAAATCATTGAAGAAATTAAGAGCAATTAATTTAGTAATTAATTTCGAGTATCAAATCCAATTTGCTGTCAAATATAAGAAAATGTCAATTTGAGCAGTGAAATCGTTTCCATATTCGCAACAAATCTTCCACTTGAAGACGGGTACACTAGCTGCATCATCCACTAGCTGTGTCGCTCTTTTCTTCAAATGTGATATCCTCCACCTCTGTAACTCAAAGTCTCGGTCTTCATGCCAGAAGACCAGCTAAAGTCAAGCAACTCCAGTTTCTCAAGAGTAAAACCCTTTATCGACATATCATCGTCAACATAGCTTTGTATCTCCAAACTCTTTCCTGGGTTACTCATGTATCTGCTTGTAACTCTCACTGCATGGGCAATATCATGCTTCTGCTGAAAGCCCATTTTAGCAAGTCTAGCATTATACCTTTTACTGCCATCAAACACTGTCTTCACTCGGTACACACACTTGTTGTGAAATATCTTCTTCTCTAATGAAAGTTATGCCAGCTCCCAAGTCTGATTCGCTGACAGAGAATCTATCTTTTCTGGTCGCTTTCCCAATAACGGAAGAAGTTTTTTCTCAAAGTGACAGTCCTCTATCTGCATCCTCTAGTAACCAAAATCTGTGTCATTAAACTTCTAGATCCCCGATGACATCACATCATATTTGATCATCGTTTTCCCTCATATCTGAACCTAAGTTCTAATACTAGTTGTGAAAAAACGATGACAATAAAGCGAAAAATCGAATCGAGAAAATTTGCAAAGCAGAAAATACAGCGGAACACAGGTTTACGTGGTTCTACAAATTGCCTAGTCCACGGAGCTGCAGAGGATTTTATTAGCTTGAGAAATTACATCCGTCGATCACCTCGATGATTACAAGAAAACACAATTTCTCTTTATCTCTTTCTCTCTCCTCCTCTCCTTCTCTCTGTCTCTGCCCGAGAGCTTCAAATCGAAGCACACCAGAAGAGGAATTTGGAAAGCTATCAATGCCGAATAGAGAAAAAAAAGTGAGTTAGCATGCCTACTTATTAATTTCATCATGTCATTATGCCCATTAAAGAATTAATCAAATAATTAATGAAACCCATTAATTATTTTATTTTTTCTTTTGGAACAAATCATAGCAGAAATTAAAAACAATTAATTTAGCAATTAATTTTGAGTATCAAATCCAATTTGCTGTCAAACATAAGAAAATTTCAATTTGAGTAGTGAACTAGTTTTCATATTCACAACAGGAAGTTGATGGATCACCGAGAAAGAGAGTAGACTCAGTTTGCATGCAGTGGATATGGGGAGGGGGCTTGCCAACGGCAATAAATGATCTCTCATATCTTGCAAGTGACGAGAGGAAAGGGCGACACAGTTGGGTAGGGTGATATGAATGTAAATTTCTTTGTGTTAATTATATCTTTGGTACAAAGAAGTACATACTTGTACAACAATAGAGGGCTTATTGCTAAAAAAAAGAGTACAAATTTGTAAAGGGTAAGGATGGGGGTGAGTTGTAGTGTTAGGGGTGTAAACGAACCGAACACGAACGAACATAGCTATTGTTTGAAATTGTTCGTGAAGTTATTGTTCGTGTTCTGTTTGATTTGTTTGAAATGTTTTAAATGTTCGAATTGTTCGAACTGTCCGAATTGTTCGAATTATTCAAATTGTTTGAATTATTCAAAAACTTACAAATCTGTTGTATTGTTTAAATTGTTCGAATTGTTCAAAATCTTTCAAAAACTTAACCCTATATGAAATTAATGCTTAAACATGTATGAATCACAACACAAATGCAAAATCGCCGAAACATAGCTCACAATGAAATCATTATATCATATCTTATCCATAAAAAATCAGATCTAAATGCAATATACGAGATTTCACTCCCAAAAACTATGTTTCACTCAAAGAAATTAAATAAATCTAAAAGAATTATAAGAAAATTTAAGTTAAGAGACGAACCTGAAGATAAATACCAAATTAAAAAATTTAATATAAGATAAGAGACAAACCTAAAGATCAGATTATAATTTTTTTAGATATAATAAATTTTTAGAGTATATAATTTTTTTTAAAATATGATAAATTATATATATATAATTATTTTAAATTATTTTATATTTCAAACAATAAAGTTTCGAACATAATCGAACAAATGACTGTTTCTATTTGGTTCATTTATAAACCCAACGAAATAAATTGTTTGTGTTAGTCTCCTTTACTTATCAAACAAATCAAATGCAAACTCCTTGACGAACCAAACACGAACTGTTCGTTAACAACGAACATTTTTGACAACCTTATTAATAATAATGATAATTTAGATGTGATGTTAAATAGGACTATAACAAAAACTCGTTCGCAAATAATTCATTTCAACTCGTTAAGTAAATCATGTTCAAATCATTCATTAACTAAGCTAAGCACAAGCAAATTTTTTTATGCTCGAATTATAAATGAACCAACCTTTTGTTCGATCGTGTTTGGCTCGTTTTAGTTCGAAATACGAGAGTTAGATATATTATTTATATAATATAATAATATCTATATTTATTTCAAGCTTATGTCACTATAGTTTGTGCGGTCACGTGATTGTGTNTTTCACTAGATCTAAAATTGAATACATGAAATATATATATATATAATTCTTTTAAATTATTTAATATTTTGAACAATAACGATTCAAACACGATTGAACAAATGACTATTAGTGTTTGATTCGTTTATAAACCGAACAAAAAAAACTGTTCATGTTTGTCTCGTTGGCTTATCAAACGAATCGAACACGAACTCTCCGACGAGCCAAACACGAATTATTTGCGAACAAGGAGCTTTTTTGACAGCGCTATGTAGTGTAGGTGAAGGAAAGCGGGAAAAGAAGATATAATGAAATAATTTTTTTTATTGTATTAACATTGTCGTTGTCTGATCCCAAGGCAGATGGAAAAAGTAGAGGGTTGCATTAGTTAATCAATAGCCAACGTAAAATTTTTGAAGAAAAATCGTGACATGAAACCTTTAAATCATTGTGTAAATACTAGGGCATCCCCTTGAAGCGACACGTATGACCTGAATAAAGTGAAAGTGTGCAAGGGTCGCTATATCGATGTTTGGGTTTAGTGTTAAATAAGTGAAGATTCTTACGTTATGGACGGATGCGAAGAAACAAGTTAGTCCATAAAATTAATATTATGATATGATCTTGGAATATATATACTCTCATAGGTATATTAATGAAATTAGTAGATATACTAGTTCATAGGAAGATAATTTATCTCTTGCATTCAAGAAACTAAATGTATTGGAGAAACCAAGAAGATTGATAACATAAGTTTTAAACTTTGGTATTTATGTAGGAGTTGTAGTAAAGCTGGCCTAGGTGTAATTATAAATAAGAGTTTGAAAGAAAATGCTGTAAAAATAAAGAAAATTGGAAATAGTTATAGCCTTAAAGGTTGTTGTTGACACTAAGATTTTTAATATTATAAGTGCTGATGCTTCTCAAGTAGGTTTAGATATAAATTCAAAAGAAAAATTCTGGAATAACATAAAGTAATTAATTCAAATGATACCTTTTGAAGAAAACAAATTTATTGGAGGAGATTTAAATCGACATGTTGGTAGAGTGGTAGAATATTTTAGAAAATTCATTGTTGGCTATCATTTTGGAGTGATTAATAAAGTATGTAGAATTATATTAAATTTGCTTTAGCATATGATTTTGTTATTACTAATACTTTATTTAAGAAAATAGATGACTATACTATTACTTATAAGAATGAATTTAATAAAATATAAATTTATTATTTTATTATGAGAAAAATTTATCCCCGAGAATGTAAAGATTGTAAGGTCATTCTAGGTGAAAATTTAAATACTCAACGTCGATTAGTAGTTCTAAATTGTAAGGTAAAAAATATAATGAAACATTATCATATAGTTAGATCGGTGCACTTAAAAGATAATTAAAATTATTTTTATGAGCAGCCATTAAGATTTGGGATGTTATTGAAGAAACTAATTTTATGTGAGATAAATAACAAACATATTAAACAAGTGACAAAATATGTACTTCAAAAGATGAAAAAAGTATGTATAAACTAGCCAAATAGAGTAAAGAATAGTAAATATTTAATTTACATTAAATGTATTAAAGATAAAAATCAAAATGTGTTTTTCTTAGATAAAGATATTCAACATGGATGAGTGAGGTATTTTGATAAACATTCCAATGAAGTTTCTGAAAATATGATTGACCTTAGTGATCTTAATATCTTTAATAATAATAATATTTATTTATTTTAACTACCACATTAATAAAAAGAAAGTTGAGGAGATTTTAAAGAAAACCATGGTGGAAAATGAGTAGGACCTGAAGGTATTCCTATTGAAGGTGAAAATATTTAGGAGGTTTGGGTGTTTCTTTGCTTAATAAACTCTTTAATATTTTTTTAAAAACTAAAATGATGTATGAGGATTAGAGGAAGAATATTTTGGTCCCCATTTTTAAGAATGAAGGGATGCACAAGAGTGTACAAATTATAGATGAATTACGTTAATGCATCATATTTTAAAATCATGGGAGAGTGTAATTAAGCATAGTTTAAGATGTGATAAAAAAATTTCTCATAATTAGTTTGGATTTATGCCAGACAAATCTACTATGGAAGCTATACATTTCTTGAGAGCTTTGATGGAGAAATACAAAGAGAGTATGGAGGGTATATATATGATTTTTATTGATTTAGAAAAAGCTTATGATAAGGTTCCAAGAATAGTTCTAGAGAAGAAATGTGTTGATATGACTTATATTTAAGTCATTAAATATATGTATACTATAGCTATTACTTGTGTTCGAACAGAATGAGGATTGACCAAGTATTTTCTTTTTTTTGTTTGATTATATTAGGGTTCGACTTTAAGCCCATATCTTTTAGCTTTAGTTGTGGATGCTCTTATTATACATTTACAAGAGGATGTACCTTGGTGTATGCTTTTTGATGATGATACCTTCTTGTGAATAAGACTGGAGAAAGAGTTCAGGAAAAAACTTGAGTTGTGGAGGTTTACATTGGAGTCTGAAGGCCTTTGTTTCACTAGATCTAAAATTGAATACATGAAATGCAGTTTTAGTAGTAGTAGCTCTAGTGGCAGGGTTGTAACTATGAGTGATTAATTTATTAAAAGGTGTGGATGTTTTAGATATCTCGAGTCTATTGTTCAAAATGGTGGTGATATAGATGGGGATGTTATTAGAAGAATTCATGTTGGTTGGTTGAAGTGGAGGAATGCATCAGACCAATTGTGTGATAGAAAAGTACTGCTTAGACTTAAAAGGAAAATTTCATAAGATGATGGTGAGACTTGCAAGGCTTTATGACGTAGAATGTTGGCTTTTAAAAGAGAAGCATAAAATGAAGTTAAGTGTTGCTAAAATGAGGATGCTTTGGTGGATGAGTGGGTTTCACTTAAGAGATAGTGTGAAACGAAGTTATCTGTGAAAGGGTTGGTGTAGCCCTTATGGCATACACGATTAGAGAGTCATCTTAGATGGTATGGTCAAATTAAACGTTGACCATCTGATGATCCGATTAGGAGAGTAGATGTTTTAGATTTGACTTATGTTAAGAAAGACAGAAAGAAACCTGGAATGACTAGGGCATATTACATAAAAAAGATCTTAATCTATAAGAATTAATGCAATTATGACACTCAATAGGACACAATGGAGAAAAAGTATTCATGTAGCTGACCCCACTTATTGGGATAAAGTCTCGTTGTTGTTGTATTATATATATAT